>ML790335.1:101265-116706 GCA_009831015.1 Picea engelmannii | reverse complement strand
ACAGTGGAGGATTGGCAGGACATTTTGGTCATGACAAGACATTCACAAAGTTGAACGAATCATATTTTTGGCTGGGAATGCGAGCATATGTCAAGATATTTGTAGATAGGTGTAGAATTTTCCAGCATTCGAAGGGAAGGAAGTAGAATGTAGGGTTTTATCAACCATTTCCCATACTAGAGAGGCCGTGGGATGCAATTAGCATGGATTTTGTATTGGGGTTGCCAAGAACACAAAGAGGTGTTGATTCAATCTTTGTGGTGGTGGATAGATTTTCCAAAATGGCACACTTCATTCCATGTCAGAAAACCAGTGACACAACTCACATTGCGAACCTGTATTTCAAAGAGGTCATTCGACTTCATGGGTTACCGAGGAGTATAGTTTCGGATCGAGATACGAAATTCATAGGGCATTTTTGGAGGACCTTATGGAAGAAACTGGGAACTAACTTGGCATTTATTTCGGCTTATCATCCTCAGACGGATGGACAGACAAAAGTGGTCAACAGAAGTCTAGGATACTTGCTGAGAAGCTTGGTGACAGAGCACCACAGCTAGTGGGATAGCATATTACCACATGCAGAGTTTGCTTATAATGACTCAGTCAACAGGAGCACAGGGAAAAGTCCATTTCAGGTTGTTTATGGCATGCAGCCGAGAGGAATTTATGAACTGAGAGATTTAGAACAGACTATGATTAGGAGCGCTAATGCATAAGATTTTGCAGAGGCGATGAAAGAACTTCACAGTCAGGTGAAGGAGCGGTTGCAGAATTCAAGTCAGGAGTACAAGCACAGAGCCGATCAGCGCAGAAGACAACTTCAGTTTGAGGTTGGTGACTTGTTTCTATCACATTTTCGAAAGGGAAGGTGCCCGAGAGGAACATATAATAAGCTGAAGAAAATCAGGCCATGCAGGGTCTTGAAGAAAATTGGGACAAATGCTTACGAGATTGAATTACCCGATGGGATCGGAATTTCTCCAATATTCAATATCTCTGATTTGTACCCATATAGAGCTGAGGAAACAGAGACTAGTGATGAGCATATAGTGATATAGTGGACAAAGAAGATGCCAGTTGCAGAGAAGCCGCAAATGGAGTGCATACTGGATAAGAGAGTGAGCAAGAGGACTAGGTGAAAGATATACTTCGAGTATTTGGTCAAGTGGAAGAACCATCTAGTTGAAGATGCCAGCTGGGAGACTAAAGCAGAGATTCAGAAGCATGGACATGTCGTGCATGAGCTCATGGACAGGAGCCCATGAAATTTTTCAAGAGAGGGAGTATGATGCATGAGCATCTCCCACATCAAGTAAGCCAGCATGGAGACAATCGGACAGTTGGACGAGGGCCAACACAAATTTTGAAAATCACCTTGGAAGTTGTTGCACGATCTTAAATGAAGTCATTTAAGAAGGAGTGCCTTTGTATAATGTAAATGGACCTTGATCAGATTTCTCTCATCCTTAGTAGATAGAAGGCATTTAAGATAGTTAATGCAGGTAGATAGAATTTAATTCTAGATTAGACTATTTTTAGAGCGCAAGAGGGAAACGGGATATAGACACCCTCATTGTGTATTGTATCATTAGTTAGAAGCCGAAGAGCATGCAGAGAGATATGTAATAACACCCGTGTACAGATATTTGGATTAATATAAGAGATTGATTCAAATTCATGGTTTTGTGTGTTGTTCTTTATGTATTGGTGTTGAATGACATGCTCATGAATGTTTTCTTCATGTTATACATTTTCTTTATATGTTGTGTATATGATTTCATGTTTGAGTTGAAGTCTAAGAGGAAGGAGGAATGAGTTTCAATTGTTTCTCTATTTGAGCCAGAGAGTTCCTGCAAGGAGTGCAGTCGAAGTGTCTGCAAGGAATGCGTTGAAAGAGGGTTCAAATAGAGATAGTTTTTGTTCTCATCTCCACAGGAGTGTAGTTGAGCACAGGAGCCGTGCAAGGAGTGCACAGGCCAAACTAAGTCTCAGAGTTGCGAATCTGAGTAGAGTGTTGAGATATTTCTGCTGCAGGTGTGTGCAGAGTTAGAAGGAACTTTAGCACTGGAAAGTGACTGAAGGTTTCCTCAAGGACTGTGAGCAAAGAGGTCTTTCTAAGAATACGCAGAGTCGTGGAGAAGCCCAAAGGGGAGAAAACCTTCGAAGGAGTCGAAGGAAAGAAAAGTCAAGTACTTTGAAGTTGTAAAGGGCATCGTAAGTTCGCATGACAGGAAGGCAAGGTTGTGAAGGAACGTTCGGTCCTTCGCAGGAATCACCAAGGAAGGACAGACGAACGAAATTCTCTTAGGAGATTTCATGACACTCCGTGAGCCGTTAGATCTCACAAAGGTCCAGGGGAGATACAACGATGTATTCTCAACAGGGTTCAAAGCTCAGGAGGGCAGGACCGTAGATCCAAGTCACGAGGACTGTTGTATTTACACGTGAATTCACATATCGGGGTTTCGTAGGTTGAAACTCCCTAGTATTGCAACGGGAATCACGAAATCGCGATATGCGATATCGCGATAGTCAAAATAATAGTGTGGGGCCATAGGAGTCGGTGAGGTGGATAGGTGGCGCACCTTATCGGGGTTTCGCAGCGAGAAGTTCCGAAACTTGACCTCAGGATTCGCGATCCCGCGAAGTCTGAAATCTCGATAGAGGTTACATGCATTGAAAGATCAACTCGTGCATGTGTCGGAGTTTCGGTGTATCGGGAATCGGGAGTCGGGGATACGAGTTGTTTGATATCACGAGTGTCGAATTCGCGATAGGGAAAATCCTGAAAGAGAAGGAAAAGGTCAGCGTTGACCGAGGTGTCGGGTCTCGGTGATCCGAGATTACAACGTTCGACCACTGACCTCACGAAGCCACGAAGTCCGATCCACCTAGTGTGAAGAGGGGATCCCATGAAGATTTTCTGTGGGTGCAGATTTCCCGATAGGGAGATAGAAGAACCTTTTTAAGTTCTTCGGGACGAGAAGGAAGAAAATATCCTGAGATGATGTAGACCTTCCGACCTGCGGGTTGTGAGGAAGGGCGTTGGCATCAAGCTCTATAGTCTTTCTTCAGATTTCCTTTCTTCCCACAATTCCAACACTCTATCTTTCCTAGTCTATATTTGGATATGCGCTTCCTAGAATCCCCATGGTTCCCTAAGCCCTTTCCTCTATCCTTTTGTCTTCCCTTGTTCTCCATGTTTAACACATTACCTGATGTCTCACATGTGCTTTTCCATCGCATTTCCTCACCAAGGATAACACCAACACCATCATCAAATTTTAAAGTGTTTGAACTAGAGACAGAGTTACTTACAACCATGAACAAGCCATTCCATCTTTCTAGAAATGAGCACAAGATTAGAAGAGCCTTGACCTCATCATCAAAGTCCACTTTTACAAAAATTAGTTGATTAGTAACCATATTAAATTCATTTAAATGATCTGCAATAGACCCACCTTCAGACATCTACATATTAAACAATCTCTTCATTAGAAATACCTTATTGGACGCCGATGTTTTTTCATACATTTTATCTAATGTGTCCATCAACTCCTTCATTGTATTTTCTTTGGAAATATTGAAAGCCACTGATGCTTCCAGGCTCATCTATATTGTTCCTAGTTCCTTTATGTCAATAACATCTCATTCTTCGTCCTTCATGGATATAGGCTTCTTTCCTATTCCACCCAATGGTAGGAATAGATCTTTTTGATATAAATAATCTTCCATCTGCATCTTCCATAACTGGTAGTTTTGGTCGTTAAATTTCTTGACCCTAAACTTTCCATATTCCACCATTTTTCCCACTCGAACCAGGAACCCTATTTTCCTATGAGTTACCTTTCACTCTGATACCAGTTGTTAGAAAAACAGGATCACGAAGTAATAAAATAAAAACAAATGCAGAAATAAAATACTGAAACACAAAAGATACACAATACAGTAAAGACACAGATATACATGGTTCACCCAGTGTGGGCTACGTCGACCAGATAAATTTCCACATCCTTCCTTTCTATTATCTAGCAAATAAAAGAATACAACCTACAACACACCCTTTGTAACTTCCTCTTCTTTCTCTCACAGTCTCCTTTCTTATAATACAATATTCGCAATGATACATAGTTGCAACACAATTCCCTCATAAAAGAGGGTTTCCTTCTAGGGAAAAAAACCCTAACATAACTTCTACCATCAGGTCTCTGACCTTATAATGAATGATATAGATTCACTATGAAATTACAATATACATTTACAAGGCAATTTTTCCTTCAAGGGCTTTGCCCTTGAACCCGTCCAGGGGGGGGAAGCCCCCCCACGTGGAGGGGTGTATAGTATTTCGGGATATATAGTCTTCATGGGGTGTAAACACAATTGAAAACAAAGACCTATGAAACATGAAGATAATCAAGCTCCACAACCAACACAACTAATTTTGGGACAGGCTATGCGCCAAAGAACTTTGGGATAAGCTACATAATCTAGATAATTTAAGGAATCTCATTTTATCACAAAGCTAGAACATGCTAATCAGAATAAAGAAGATGATAAAGTAGAATGATGGGAAATATTATCTTCATGTCAGACAGATTCACAAGAAGAAGATTGTGAAGAAGGAATAGTAAATCTTGAAGCAAAACTAATCAGTTCTTTAGACGATATGATGAAAGAAAGAAGAAATAACTAGTCACACAAGGAATACTTGATCGAGCTAAAGAAGGGTTTTCAAAAACCCAACTCTGAAGAAGTCCAATAGATTATTACAAACCTAAAATTCCAATCATAAGAATCTAGAAGGATTGAAGAAGCATGCAAAATTCAGTTGGAAGAAAAACAGTTTTTGGAAGCCGAAATAGTAGCACAAAAAAAGGTAGTAGAGAAGAGAGTTTGACTAACCATTCAAGGAAAGTTATGAGGACTTAAATAAGCTTGGAGCATAATTCAATGAACAAGAAAGAAGAATTGAAGAAGAAATTGTCTACTTGAAGACCCAACTTGAAGAAGCAAAGAGAAAGAAAGAAGTCATAAATATCTAGATGATGAAGAAAGAAGAATATTGTGAGAAGCTTGAAGAAGAAGTTTTCACATTAATAATTAAGGTTATCAAGATCAACAAGAATGTTGAAGAGAAAGGAATATTCACATCACCAATAAAGAAAGTTGAAAAAAAATGTTACAGGTTACTAGAAAGGAAGAATGAAAAGAAGGCTACGAGTTATGCAGAAGTCATGAAGGACTCTATCAAGAAGGAATAATGCAAGCCCTCAAATGAGAACATTCCAGAAATGAAGAAGAATCAAGAGGAAGATTATAGAAGAGATAAATATCAAAGAATTCCCTCCACTTTCAAGTATCAAAGAAGATTCAATCATTGTGAAGGAAACACTAGAAGAGAAGATCGTGATCAACCAAGGCATGAATTTAGAAGGATGAAATTACAAAGAATATCATTTAATCCCAGGTATCAAAGTTTCTTTTCTGGTCATTGTTTTACTTGTATTAACTTTGGACATAAAGTTGTAGATTGCAGAGCTTATAGAAGAAATGGTCAAGAAATAAATGTGTATGTGGTCCCACACAATATTGAATGTTACAAATGCCATAACTATGGACAAATAGCTCGTGATTGTAGAAGCATGATGGATACTTCCATGAAAGAAAACATTGATATCAAATAAAAGAAAGTTTGGAAAATAAAGAAAGAGCAGGTAATTGAAGAACAAGTAACATAAATCGTAATCTCAGGATTTGCAGTAATACGAGATCATGATGAACCTACAAGCAAAGAGGAAGATGTCATAATTCAAGAATATGATAAAGAAGAAGATGTCAAAATTCAGGAAGATTATGAAGAGGACGATTACTCTACATTAGGGCAGCTTCCTCCACATTTCTAATCCATCTAGTTTGGAGACTCCCAATAAATATGAATATTGAATAGGGGGAGTCTAAGCAACAACTCTATAGATCAAAAAATTATCTTTCCAGCAGCCTGAATTATTTGTAGATTTTGGAAAGGTAGTTTCAAAATGGTTTGATAACAAAAGTGTAGAATGTCTTATGACAGTTTGATTGTTTTTAGAAAACATACCCATGCAAGTATCAGCTAGAAATTACACATGAAGAGATTCATGATTATATATAGGATTCCACGCATATATTCAGCCAGATATTTATATAGAGGATTATAGGAATGTATTCAGACAAGGATGTATCCAGTACAAATTGTTGCAAGCATGTAGAGTCTGATTTGTAGATTGAATAGATAGCTTGAAAAGAAGGAATATGTTGTGATCAGTTGCAACAGATGGGTCAACATTGTGTGCAATTGAGTAGCAGAATCATGGACAATTTTATGACATATGGAAAGAGATGAATTCATGAGATATTTGGAAAATATAGAAGACATGAGTCATAGAATATGCATATCAATGGAATTAGTGGACAAGTGGAATTAGCTAGTCATAGGAAGGAAAGCGGTTAAAGGCACAAAAAAATAGGGAATATAAATCGTCAATAGAAACTATATCATCAGAGGAAAGTATGGTCATTTATGTGAAATTGACAAGCCATAGGAGATATATCCTCAGAGATAGAGAGACTAGATTATAAGCATGAATATAGGGGGATCCATATCGACAGGGGGAGTTACCCTTTTACCCATGATGTCAAAGAGGGAGAAAAAGAAATATCATAAGCATGAACACATGGGGAGAATCCCCAAGGGGAGATACCATTTTCCATTGATGTCAAAGGAAGAGAGAAACATGAAGAGAGAAATATCAGGAGCATCGATCATAGGAGAAGTATGAGTGTTTCCATCAATGCCATAAGGGGAGAGTGTTGGATAGTTGGTTGTCATTGATGTTGATGGATAGATGGTTGTCATTGATGTTGATGGATAGATGGTTGTAATTGATGTCAATAGAAGTGGTTTTCATTGATTTCAATAGAAGTGGTTGTCATTGATGTCAACAGATGTGATGGGTGCATTTGAATAAGTCTCCAAAGTGGTCCCCTTATGGCGTAGCTTTAAGCATGGCCCTAATGGGAAGATACTTTGAAGAAGTCTACAAGAATCCCCAAAGGTGTGGTTATGAATCCCTAATTTGTTTGAGGAATAGGGAAATGAAGGACATTGTAAATGTAGGTAACACATTTATAGATGGATGGTCCTCATCATGTCATTTCCAATGGTAGGTAGTATGTCACATAGTTCCTCACAATTGAGGAGTTATGAGGTCATGAAGTTGAAAGCCACACAGAATGGTTAAGAATCCCCTAAAATGTTATAACAAGATGCTACAAATCATTAATTAAAGGGTAAAGTGGTTATAACAAGAAAGTACACATCAACCCTAAAGTTAAGGAAATAAGTCACATGGAAAAGTATAAATACACTTCAACAAGCTTGTCATTCTTACACACACAAGTTCAATGATTATCTATCTTTCAAGTGATATTTTTCTAAATCTTTCATAGCATATTTGAGGAAGTGGATCTCATGAAGAAAGGAGTGCGAAAGTCTTGGAGTTGCAGAGGATGAAGGGTTTCAGGAAACCCTAGTTTGGCTTACACCCAACAAATGGTTCCATTGTCATGACAAAAATGAACTTGCACAGAATGATTTTGAAGTCGATAAGACTACTTGTTGATAGATGCCATATGGCCTCTCAGGATATCATCAATTTCAGATCACAGAGGAAGATCAGGCCAAAACCACCTTTGCGACCAAATGGGGGTCATTTATGTATAGGATCATGCCCTTTGGCTTGAAAAATACCCCTAGAGTGTTTTCTCAAATAATTGTCGCAACCTTTGAGTAGCTCATCCATAAGTACCTTGAGGTATCCTTGGACAATTGGACTGTGTTCAGTCTGTTAAAATAACACATGCAAGATCTTCAACTAATGCTAGATTGATGTTGCCAACTACATATTTCTTTGAATTTAAAGAAATGCATCTTTTGTAAACCCTTTGTTATATTGCTTGGCCATGTCGTGTGTAAGGATGGATTACTTTTGGACTCGGCTAAGATTTCCTCCATATTGGATGTGGTGGCCCCCACTTCAGTGTGAGAAATGTACACAACATTGGGGAATACAAGATACTACTGATGGTTCATCCAAAATTATGCTCAGATTGCGCCTCCATTGGAAAACTTGTCACACAAGGATACTAAGTATGAATGGAGATCGGAATGCCAGCAATCCTTGGATACTCTCAAGGAAAAATTGGTCACTGTGCCCATTTTGATGCTTCCTGATTGGTCGAAGCTCTTCCATGTCCACATCAATGCTTCATCCATTGCGTCAGGAATTGTTCTGACACAGTCATGGGAGGACAATATCTATCATCTGGTATATTTTTCTAGTCGAAAATTGTCCGATGTTGAAGATAATTATACAACAACTGAGCGGGAGGGCCTAGCCATGGTATATTCCTTATAAAAATTTCACCAGAACTTGTTGGGATCGACTTTCAAATTATTCATTAATCACTTGACGCTCAATTATCTTGTCAAAAAGTAGGTGTTGGGTGGAATAATCTATCATTGGTTGTTGTTATTCCAATAATTTCATTTTGAAGTTATCGTTAATCCTGACAAACATAATGTCCAGACCATATCATATGTCATAGATCCAGACTAGGGAAGATTCTAAGAGACTCGATGATAAACTCCTTGACGTGCATCTCTTCTAGGTCGAAGTCGTGTTTGATCAATTGGCAGAAATAGCAGAATTTCTCATAACTGGCCAAACTTCCACCAATTATACTCTCGCTCAACGTAAAAAACTGGTGACCTGTAGTGTCGATTATCAGTTGATTGTAGGAAAATTGTATAAGTTGTGCGCAAGTATAATCTTGCATCATTGTGATTTGGAACACGAATGGGACTCCATCCTATATGAGGAACATGAAGGTATTGTTGGAGGCCACATTGTTGGTAAGCCTACCACGTGCAAGCTCCCATACATAGGGATTTGGTTTCCCTCTCTCTTCACAAACTCTAAAGACTACTACAAGCACTATGACATATGTCAATGGGTTAGAAATCCATGATGCATGGGATGAGATTACATTGTTCCCTATGACTGCACTGGAGCCCTTCAACAAATGGGAAATATATTTTTTTGGACTACATCATTACCTTAACTGAATACCTCATGAGGTGGGCCAAAGTAGTTCCATTCAAATATTATACAGTAGAGACAATGACACGCTTCATTTTTGAGAATGTCATCACTAGATTTGGATGTCCAAGGCTATTGATGAGTGACGAGGGGTCACATTTTGTCAATGAAACTATTAAACAAATCACTTAGGAATTCATGATTCATCGTCAGAAGAGAACCCCTTATCACCCTCAAGTCACAGTTGTCAACGTATAAGATGTGGTCATCCAACTTACGTAGATGCTCCAATACCATTTTATTGATCCTGAGCATCAGTTTCTTGAGTTCGTGCAAGAACTCAAAAGCACAGGGTTGTCCATTATAGAGGTCATTCCATAAATCATTTGGCTCGAGGATGAGACAAATAATAGTGGTGGGGACCTATTGGAACCTAATTTTTTTGGTTAAATATCATGTTCCCACAAACAAAGTTGTGCATGCACATTCTCAGTTTTTTCCAAGTTTTACGTGAAGAATGAATAGAAGTGCACATCGGACCAAGTTTTTTCAGTTGTGTGCTAATCTTAAAGTATGCCAAGTGCGCGTTGGTCCAAGTTTTGTGAGTTGTGCCAGAAATCAAGAAGATTCCCATCAGAATCAAGAAATGAGTCATCGGGAAACATTTCCAAATGATTACAGGAAGTAGAATACGAGGACGTGGGACTTCCAGAGGATGAGTTGGCCATGTAGTTAAGATAGCCATTGATATAAAAAATCTACATGGATCCCTGGAAGATACCATAAGTGTGTGAGGAATTTTTTTTTATACAAATGAGTGGAGCAGAGAATAAATAGACAACGTTGCCCAGTAGAGAAAGCTATAAAAGGAAGCATTAATATTAGAAATAGGGTTCATTAACTAGCTAGAAGTTGATGAGAAGAGATTCATTGAGTCCTTAGTATCGATATCACTATGAGCTAATTGTAATATGATATTTTTGAATATAATTATTTGTTTGTTATATGTCTTAGTTTTGAGAAAAGGCACATCGCGCAGTATGTTGTAATTATGAGAATTTATATAGAGAAGATATGAAGTTCTATGGTTGTCATATATATCTGATCTATGCAATATATACCTCTTTTGTGATGGAATGGATCTAATAATAAAGATGCGACAGCTATGATCCATTATGTGTCTATCATATATGAGTTGAATATGTGTGTGTACTGTTTTACTTCTTAGTCCTAATAATCTGTCAGACATGAGCTGCATGGATGCCAATCCTGATGAATTTTCATGTGTTTATCCTTCATCCTTGTCACAATACCTTATGGTATCTATGATCATGTTTTCATCTCGGGTGATACCTTCCTTGGCCTTGGTCAAGGATTGATATGTTGATTAGACAAATCTAGATGAACCCTAGGTCTAAAATCCCTATCCTTAAGAAGGAAGCACACAATCGTAGATCAAAATGCCCAACAAGTGAACCAATGGTGAATCAAAATTCTCCATGACAAGTTAGGATGACCAACAATGGAGGTAATTACTCTGAGGATGAATTTGAAGACCATCAGTGAAGGAAAAACCTTTGAAAGGAAAATTGGGAAACTAGCAATGGAGGAAAGTGTCTGAAGGGTGAATTTGGTGACCAATGATGTCGAAAAATATTTAGAGGGTGAATTTGGTAACCGATGATAATTAAAAATGTCTAGGGATGAATTGGGTAATTGACAAACAAGAAAAAATTTGTACCTGGCTTGTGGGAAAATAACAAATTCCCAAGCAACACTAGAATACTTAGTATGGTCTTTATATATCCTATGAGAAAATCAAAACTCCCTACAAATGGTGAAAAGGTAATGAAGGGCATGTGGGTGAGGTGTATACACCAACCAAGAACAAGATTGACTCTAGGAGTGAGAGAAATCTCCCCAACATCTCTTAAAACTAAATTAGAAACTTTCAAGTGGATAGAAACAACTCTAGAAGGAGAGTTGTTGGTTTCCAAACTTCAAATTGGATGTAAGGGCATGGTTAAAGAGATTTTAGACTAGATTACTAGCCCATGGGATCTATATCTAAGGAAGAACAAAATCAAATCACAACTAGCACATATTTCTCTTTATGGAAGAAAAGCACAGACAACCATTAATTTTAGTGCACATGACCATTTACCACTCATAGATAATGAAATTCACATAACAATAAAACCACAAATAAACTCATAATTTACCCTGGAAAACCAAAATGGAAAACCAAAATTCAATTGGCTTCAACTAAAGTCTTTATTATGCAACACTAAGCAAGTTATAGGATCTCTAGTTCATATCTATGCTCCTTAGTGACTTCTGGGTAGCCTCCTACTTAATTCACAACCAAAGAACCCTTATCTCATTGTGGGGAAACACGAAATAGGAGAGTGGGTCGACTAGGAGGATAGTTGGAAGGTCAGACATCCCCAACACTTCATCTTCTCCCCAATCTATTTCTCTATCTCCTCTTTGTTTTCTTGTCTTTTCTCCCATTGGGAAAAGGTCACTTAAACATATCATATTTTCCTCATACATTATTTCTTTATGTACAACAATATACTTATTGAAATACCATCTCATATGTTTGACTTAAGACTACATTGAATACAAGTGTAGGCATAAATTGTGATGGTATGGGTCCATTCACAGAAACAAGTTGATCGAATTCAATGTCCATAGCCTTAAAAATTTTCTATGGTGATCGTCCTAGAGCATGTGTTGATAGAAAATTGTTCATAATAGATAATGGGAACAAAAGACAACTAAGAATTGAATGTGAATCTCTCAATAATCCAACAATCTTGTACAAGTTTGGTCAAAGTGATCATAAAGATAATGCATAGTTTTTATTTGTTTCACATAAAACTATTTAATGATGATGTTTGGAATTACAAACTTCATATTTATCTAACACAATTTTTTACTTTCTACTTGTTTCTAGCAACATTGACATCAATGTGATGATTTGTAAATAGTAATACTACACACCTCTCTCTTCCAACCAACTCTGATACGGAATACCTTTTTTAAAGGGATGGCATATTATTTAAAGGATTCGAATGGTATAACTATGGTGTTTTCTAATTAAAGCATGTGATATTTTAAAGGAAGGCGAATGGCATAAAAGATATAAGAGTGGAGGATGTTTATGCTTATTATATTTGGAATTAAATATAATAAGTAAAAGGTGGATCTTTGGTAAAGGTGTATTTTTAAAAGGGGTGACTTTTAATTTTACTTTTTAAAGGAAAGGTTTTTTATTAAATCTTTTAATTAAACCATTATTCCTTTACATATTTTTTTAAAGGGTCTTAGTTATTACAAGCAGTGGTGTTTGTTTTATGTTTCTTCTAATGAAAAATATGCAAAGTGTTAAATTTGAAATTGAGAAGTTTAATGGCAAGAACATCTTCAAGATCTGGAAGGTTAAGATGCACGATCTTCTCGTGCAACAAGGCACGATGAAGGCAGTTTTGGGAAAAGAAAAGTAGCCAGTGTCCATAACAAACGAAAACTGGGATGAGATGGATGCTATAGCATTGAGTGCCATACGCCCGTGTTTGGTCGATGTCGTTCTGCTTAATATTGTCTCGGAGAAGACAACAGTCAGTTTATGGACGAAGTTGGAAAGCTTGTACATGACGAAATCCTTGACAAACAAGATCTTATTCCTGATGATGAATCCCGATTCGGATTCGAAATGTTGACAAAAATGACACCAACTGTGGATTATCCGGCAAACAACTTAAAAAATACTCACCACAGAAATCTAAAAACAAACAAGATCTTTCTGAAAAGGCAGTTGTACAACTTGTGCATGAAGGAAGGTACAAAAATTGTTGATCGTGTAAATACTTTCAATACTCTTCTAGTCCATTTGGATAGTATGGTAGTGAAATTTGAATCCGAAGATATGGCAATTACATTATTGTGTTCTTTTCCCACGTCATGGGATCATTTCGTTACCTCTATTAGTTTCAGTTCGATAGAAAGTATTGAGTTTGATGATATTGTTGGAGCTTTACTGTTTGAGGAAATGAGGAAGAAATCCAGTCTAGAAACCTCTACATTTGAGGCGATGATGGTCAGAGGAAGACCTAAAGAAAGAGGACAGGGTCAGAGATATTATCTCAGTCAAAGTTGAAAGGCAGAAAGAGCAAGCTCAAGTGCTGGTTTTGTGGAAAATATGGACTGTTTCAGGATTAATCCGTAAGTGCGGACACAAACCGGTCTCCCTAGATCCACCCAGATCTAGAACAAAATAGAACAGAATACTACACTTTCCCTAGATCTATCCTATTGAATGAACTAAGAGATAAGGATTAGAGACATACCTTGTGAATGCTTTCCTTAGGTCTCTGTTGTTCCAAGATTTTACTCCAATGCTCTTGCACCGTTCAGATCACAGCAGTACAAACCAATTGGAATATAGGCAGATTAATATGTTCAATATCTAGTCTATACATATGATCAAGGAATTATGTAATAAAGAGACATCATCTTTATGGGAAAGGGACATATTACTGTATTGAATTAATTGAAAGTGAAACTTACAACCTAAGCCTTGATGTAGTAGGTCTCCTTTCGATGGCTCCTAGCTCTGACACACACACTTGCTCATGCATGAATAAAATCAACCACTTGTGATGACCTTGCTGTAGTCTCTTGCTGCTGTAGCATCAGTCCTTCATATAGGCTTTCAACAATTCTCCAATCAATCTCTTGCTAGATTGCTTCTAACCTCTCCAATGAGTAATCTCCTCAATATATAGGAGAAAATAATTTAGTTACTTGGATAGGAAATGATCCCAAGATATCTGGAATGCCAGCACTTGAACAACCATTCGTTATCCAACTCATTCTTCTCGAAGATTCTCTTCTAGAAGGATCGAGAACTTAATCTTTTTCCTCTTTAAGAAGATGTTCGCACCCTGGCTTTTATTACAGTGTGAATTATTCGCACCCTAGTTTGATGCAGCCTGCGAGAATCAGGCATTCTCGCAGGCAAGTATATAGACAGCCTGCGAACTTCTTGAAAAATATAGTTTCTGGAAGCAGACAAGTGCAACTTTTCTCAGGAAAGTATTCTTATTCAAGAGCTTGATTTTCCATTATCATGACATCATCATAACATCATCACGATGACCAAAATTGTGGATAACAGAATTCCCCCCAAAGTCTGAGAGCGGAATCAATGACGGTCGATAGACTTTGTAAGTTGCATGTGTGTGTCAAGAACCAAGAGCACATCTAATCGGAAACCTGCAAACATCCAAGCATCGACAGAATATAATATGTATCCCTTATGAGGTAGGCATTCCCATACTCACATCATAGACTGATGACATCATAAACAAAGATCATGGCCACCAATCATACACTGTGGATCCATGTAGTCATAATATAGCATAGCCACCTGAATACACTGTGGATCTATGCGACAAATTTTTAGTCAAGACGACATAGCCACAAAACATACACAGTGGATCTATGTGTCGCAAATTATACATACTCCATCGCAACCTGGATCACAAAGACAATATCCAGGGTCTTCAACCTCATCACCCAAAGTACGAATCTGACCATGTGATTACATGTGTCGAAGTCGAACATGGAAGAAACCACTTGATTACCGATCATTGAAGCAACCGTTAACAAGTGCGAGGGAAATCACCATTGATGTCAATGAATCCCAAGGTACTAACGTACAATCCATCGATTTTGAATAAATGAGTTGATGTCAAACAATCGACGAAATCTTTCGATCAGGAGTCAATGATGTAAACCCACTGTCGAAAGCGAGGAAACTTGTCGTTGAGGAATGCAAGCTCCAAGGTATTGAAAGATTTCTAAGTCTTAATCCCGGATAATGTGCTAATGTCAACGGAACAAGACTCGTCACAGGAGGGCCTTAATGTATCCCCCATCAATGACATGAAATGAGTAATAGAGTTTGAAAGTGAAATAGAGCATGTAGCAATTGGACTTTGGACACAGGGAAGGCCGACATGAAAGGAATGGATAACTGCAGATGGCCAACTCAAATAGAGGTTTCAAACAGACTTCTCTCGAACATATGAATGACACGACCAATGATTTGGTAGCATTGACTCAAATACGACACATGGAAAGATCTTGTTATCAAATCGAATGAGAGACAAATGGATTACCCAAACCGGCTTCAGATGATGAATAGGGAGTGTCATGTTCAAGAGCGACTCTTACTGCCAATTAACACAAAGACGAAACATATCCCTTTCCCAAATTTTCCCCCACC
>ML790335.1:39734-62916 GCA_009831015.1 Picea engelmannii | reverse complement strand
ACTTTATCCACAAAATGGGATAAGAATATTCTTTGCAGTTACACAATATTTTAACACTCCCTCTTAACAAGAAGGATATTCTTTATCTTTTGACAGGTCACTGGATGTCAACATCAACTAGGTAGCAACATCCACTAGATAATACCATCAACTGGGCAACATCATCAACTTGGTAACATCATCAAATGGATAATAAGAGGCATCAATATAATCCACTTGGTCATCTGGCATCATGATCACTGACTGACATATCTATAAATCATCGGAAGTTTTGTTCTCTTTATCTTCGCGCAGAAGATACTCTTTCTTTCTTTTGTCTTCACACAAAAGATACTTCTTTCTTATCTTCACACATAAGATATATTGTCTTCACACAAAATATGTCTTATCTTCACACAAAAGATGTCTTATCTTCACACAAAAGATATTCTATGAGTTTTGTCATTCCTTTTATGTTCTCCCTTCTCTTGTAGTCATCTATCTCACCCATCCATTGGGGAGGACTACTACCATAGCTTCACTCCTAGTCATCCCACATGAACTAGATAAGATAAGATGTTAGCTTGGGCAAGACTAGACTCCCTTTCCATGATCCACATAGGATCACGACACAAACCTCAAGAGACAACTAACCATTCCACTTGGTCAAGGTTTGTGTTCCAGGCTAGTCAATCCTTGGCCAGAGGAGACTATCTACCCGCTGCCCCTTGGAGAAACATCCACACTCCTCTCTATGAGGGTGGTCACACCCCTCTCTACGAGGGTATTCTAGCATGCCCCTAGAGTATCCAAAACTCAACACTTGGATAGAGGCCAACCTTGGCAAATTTCTCATTCCCCTTCTCTACGAAGGTCTCTTCCTTCTCTACGAAGGTTTTTCCTTCGCTATGAAGGTCTACCTGTGGGATTGCTCTTTCCTTATCTACGAAGGTCTTTTATTTTTCTCCTTCTCTACGAAGGTCTAGCTATGGGATCTGAAAAAATCTCTCGTGGTCCAAAATATTTACATGGTATAATATCATGCTACCCATTTGTTGGGCACCATCCATCCGCTTTCCTAACTACATCAAATCACGATCCTCCATTTCGAACTCGGAGACATGGCTCCCTCTTGCACCAAACTAATAGCTTCTAATCATCATCCTTGAAGTTCTTCTTCTGTAATATCCTGGGTGCCTTATTGAGTTCGAACATTTCTTTCTTTTTCGACTTCATACTGGATCAACCTGCTCCCTCTGTATCTATAAGAACGGTACTTGAGCAACCTGTAGTTACCTACATCTCATCCACTATATCCGAGTATCCATCTTTTTCTTCATTTTGAACATTTTTCTTCTACATCTTTAGGAGCCTCCTTCTCCTATATAAACACTGGATATTGTCTGCATAGACACTGAAATAAAACGAGGTTAATTAACATTCTCACAAAAAATCTAACTTGTAATGATAAGGTAAACTAGATACTAAAAATAAACATGAATACTTATCTTTTGTGTTTGTGTGGGGAGGCTCCACGGACTCCACCATTTTCTATCTTTGTTCAGATCAACTATCTTCAATTTAAAGTACATAACCCTCATTTTCTTCTAAAGCTTTCTTTGAGGGAGGAGATTCCTCTTCCTCTGCCACATGTGCTTGAAACTTTCTTTTCCCTTTTGACAGTTGTAGCATCTGATCTTTGAAACATTTTTCTTCTTATCTGGAACTCTTATGGAGTTAGCTTCTTTATTGTTCTTCCTGAAGGAAATTCTTTTGTTTTTTTGAGCTATAAGAGCTTCCTCTTCATCAACAATTAATATCTTCTCTTGGTCTGTAAGTCTAGATTCTTCATGTGTGCAATCTACCCATAACTTATCAAACTTGGGTAACTTGCTTCTTTCACACACTCCTTGTACAAAAGGAATCCAAAAGGTTGAAAACCCATTTAGGGTTGTGGTTACAAGATCTTTGCCACTAATGACGTCTCCAATAGCTGCAAGCTGATCTCTAATCTGAGAAACTCTCATAATGTAGGATGTGACAGATTCTGAGTTTTCCATCTTCATATTACGAAGCTGATTTCTTAAGGAAAGATTCTGGTTAATGTCTTTGCTTTCATATAACTTGTTGAGTGCTTCATACATTTTCCTTGTTGTCTGTAGTTCAAAAATACGAGGGATCAAGTGATCCTTTACTGAATTTGACATGATTCTCTTTTCTTTCTTCTCATTCTTCTTATGCTTGGTCTTTTGCTCTTCTTCATCTAGTTCTAGTACACCTACTGTAACATGTTCTAGGAGATCATTCTCGTCTAGAATCATCTACAACCTATGCTTCCAAGATCTGAAGTTTCTAGATCCTTCTAGATTATCTTCTACCCTCATGTTGGTAGCCATTCTTTCTTGCAGTAGAAACCCCATCCCTTCAGGCTATAGAAATAATAGAAAAATCAATTTTCTTGGATCTAAAAACTGAACTCACCAAAACATCCGCTGGACTGAGGCGAGTAGGCTGGTGTGTTTAGATTTCATAAAATCCAACTTTTACCCCTCCAAACTTGATCTACGGATTTCTGGACTGGTGCTTCTGGTTTTATGGTGCTTCTGTTACACTGGTACTTCTGGTTTTCTAGTACTTCTGATACTTCGTTAAAACTAGGGTTTCACTTTTCGGGATATATAGCCACTGAAAAGTTGCATTGAGGATGCCAAAATGTTCCTTGAGGCAGAGCAGACTTTTCTAGATAGTTTTTGGGCCGAAATTCTTCTTCAATAAAAGCCTTAATTTTCTTGTACGACAACGGTGACGTTTTTCTTTTTCCTGTGATAGATGCTCTCTTCAGCTTAGCTCTGATACCATGTTAAATTTTATGCTATTATTAGGTTACTTTTCAATTTACTAGATACCAATAGCATAGATAGGATCACTGAGAGAAACACAATCACAAGATACACAACATTTATCCTAGGAAACCCTCATGGGGAAGAAAACCCAACAAAAATTTCTTAATATAGATAACCAATACAATGCCAAGACAATGAACCAAACAACACATAAATTCCTCTCCCAAGGATGCACCTCTCTCTTTCTTCCTTCTTTCGACAACTGGTAACTACAACTTCCTTCAATAATTGCACACTAGATTGTTAGAAAAACAGTACCGTGGAGCAATAAAATAAAACAAATGCAGAAACAAAACACAAAATATACACAATACAATAGAGACACAGATTTACGTGGTTCACCTAGTGTGGGCTACGTCCACAAGAGAAATTACCAAGTCCTTTCTTTATTATTATCCAACAAATGAAGGGATACAACCTACATCAAACCCGTTGTAACTTCCTCTTCTTTCTCTCACAATCTCCTCTCTTAGAATACAATACTCGCCATAATGCATATCTGCAATACATTTCCCTCATAACAGAGGGTTTCCTTCTAGGGAAAAAAATCCTAACATAATTTCTATCGTTAGATTTGCAACCTTATAATGAACGGTCTAGATTTACACTGAAATTACAATATACTTTTACAAGGCAATTTTTCCTTCGAGGCCTTCACCCCCGAACTCCCCAGCTGGGGGGATAGCCCCCCCCCCGAACCCCGCAGAGGGGGTACCCCCCCTCTGCACTCCACCACATGGAAGAGTGTACATACTTATGGGGTGTAAAGTCTTCATGGGGTATAAACATGGCTGAAAAACACAAGACCTCTGAATCAGGAAGATAATTAGGCTTCACAACCAACAATATCCCACTTGGAGACTGATCTCAACAACTCCACCTCTGCTGTATATGCTGGACTCTGAACCTTCTTGGACCTGGAAAATTTCTCATCTTCATCTTCATTCTTGAAGACCAACTGAAACTGAGCAGGAACTCAGTTTCTCTCTGGTTACTCCCTTTGTTAACATGTCTGCAGGATTTTGGATGGTGTGTATCTTTTCCAACTTCAAATATCCATCTTCCAAGGTGGATCGTATGAAGTGGTACCTCAACTATATATGCTTAGTCTTCGAATGGAAGATTGATTTCTTTGCAAGATGAATTGCACTCTCACTATCACAGTACAACATTCTATTCTCCTTCTTCTATCCTAGTTTCTCCTTAAACCTCTATAACCAAATCATCTCTTTACTAGCCTCTGTAGCAGCAACATACTTTGCCTCTGTTTTTGAAAGTGAAACAACCTTTTGTAGTTGTGAAATCCAACTTACTGTTGTTCCACCTATAGTAAAAACATACCCTGTGGTGCTCCTCCTGCTATCTTTATCACCTGCCATATCTGAATCAACATATCCCTGTAGAAAAGTGTCTGAACCTCCAAAACATAATGCATGAGTAGTAGTACCTCTCAAATACATGAGAATACACTTTAATGCCTCTCAATGTTCTTTACCTGGATTGTTCATATACCTGCTCACAACTCCCACTGCATGTGGAATATCTGGTCTTGTGCAAACCATTGCATACATAAAGCTGCCAACTGCTAATGAATAAGGGACCTTGGACATGTATGCTACCTCCTCGTGTGTCTTGGGATACATTTCCTTAGTTAATTTGAAATGGTTGGCCAATTGTGTACTAACTAGTTTTGCATTCTGCATTATAAACCTCTCCAACACCTTCTCTGTGTACTCATCCTGAGACAATGTCAATTTGCAATTTTTTTTGTCTCTTGTTATTCTCATGCCAAGGATTTTCTTTGCAGCACCCAAATCCTTCATCGCAAATGGATTGGATAATTTCTTCTTGAGCACATTTATATCCTACATATTAGACCCTGCAACAAGCATGTCATCTACATACAATAGCAAGATAATATAGCTTCCATTTTCTAGCCTTTTAAAATAAACACAGTGATCAAAATGACATCTACTATAATCTTGTTCTGTCATAAACCTGTCAAACTTCAAATACCACTACCTTGGAGCTTGCTTTAGGCCATACAAGCTCTTCTTCAACCTGCATACCAAATTCTCCTTCCCTTTGACCTCATACCCCTGTGGTTGCTTCATATAAATCTCTTCGTCCAAATCCCCATGGAGAAAAGATGTTTTTACATATAATTGCTCAATATGCAAATTTTCTATTGCCACAAGACTTAAAATAGCCCTAATTGAAGTTATTTTAACAACAAGAGAAAACATTTTATCAAAATCTATACCTTTCTTTTGTGCAAACCCCTTTACAACAAGTCTAGCCTTGTGCCGCTTTTCTCCTCCATCTTCTTCCTTCAACTTGTAAACCCATTTATTCTACAATGCTCTTTTTCCCGTAGGAAATTGAACCAAGTCCCAAGTCTAGTTATTTTCCAAGGAATCCATTTCCTCTTTCATGCCTTTCTCCCACTTCTTTTTGGTGTCTACCTGCATTACCTCTTCATAACATTCTGGTTCACCAGAATCAATCAACAATAAATAATACAATGAAGGAGAGTATCATTCAGGGGGTATACTTAACCTGGTATATCTTTTAACAACACTTGCAGCTATTTGAGGTACCTGCTGCTCCTGTTGTTGTACATTTTGATTTTCAGGTTCCTTTGGAATTTCTTTTTTAGTGATCTCATCAAGCACTATGTATTCTTGTTTTTCTTCTTCCTGTTTCTTTCCCTGCAACTGATCTTTGTATATGACCTTCTCATTGAATATGACATCTCTACTCCTAATGATTTTGTTATTTTCATAATCCCATAATCGAGAATCAAAATCATTAACACCATATCCAATAAAGGTACACTTCTTGGATTTAGACTCAAGCTTTGTTCTATTTTCTTTATCAATATGGACAAATGCTTCAAAACTGAAAGTTTGCAAAAAAGAATAGTTTACCTTTTTTTCTGTCCATTCCTCCTATGGAATTCTACCATCCAAAGAGCCTGAAGGTCCTCTATTTATTAAGTAAACAACAATATCTACAACATCTACCCAGAACTATAAGGGAAAACCGGCATGCAATCTCATACTCCTTGCATGCTCCATGATTGTCCTGTTCATCCTTTCTGACACACCATTTTTTTGTGGTGTTCTTGGAACTATCTTCTCTCTACGAATCCCATGGTATGAACCTGTCCAAAATCACCTTGAACATAATCTAGAAAATGTTTCCTATGGGGTGTGGCATGAAATGAAGCCCCTGAATATACTACCCAAGACTCAGAAACATTATCTACAGAAACAATCAAAGCATCTTGTAACACATCACCTGTTACATTTGCTTCCTGATTTCTCTCCTGTTGTCCATCTCTTTGTTTCTTTGGAGCTTTGCAGTCTTTCTTCAGATGTCATTTCTTCCCACAATTCCAACACTCTATATTTACAAGTCTGGATTTGTATACGCCCTTCCTAGAATTCCCGTGGTTCCCTGCACCCTTTCCTCTATCCTTTTGTCTTCCCCTATTCTCCATGTTCAACGCATTACCTGATGTCTCACCTGTGCTTTTCCATCGCATTTCCTCACTAAGGATAACACCAACAACATCATCAAATTTTAAAGTATTTGAACCAGAGACAGAGTTACTTATAGCCATGACCAAGCTATTCCATCTTTCTGGAAATGAGCACAAGATTAGAAGAGCCCTAACCTCAACATCAAATTCCACTTTTATAGAACTTAGTTGATTAGTAACCATATTAAATTCATTTAAATGATCTGCAACAGACCCACCTTCTTACATCTTCATATTAAATAATCTCTTCATTATAAATACCTTATTGGACGCCGAGGGTTTTTCATACAGTTTAGCCAACGCGTCCATCAGATCCTTCGTTGTCTTTTCTTTCAAAATATTGAAAGCCACCGACACTGCCAAGCTCAGCCGTATCGTTCCTAGAGCCTTTCTGTCAAGAATCTCCCATTCTTTTTCCTTCATGGCCTTCGGCTTCTTTTCTACTCTGCCCAATGGTAGGAATAGATCCTTCTGATATAAATAATCTTCCATCTGCATCTTCCATAACTAGTAGTTTTGGCCGTTAAATTTATTGACCCTAAACTTTCCATCTTCCGACATTGCTCCCACTCAAACCAGGAACCCTCTTTTCCTGCGAGTTACCTTTCACTCTGATACTAGTTGTTAGAAAAATAGGGCCGTGGAGAAATAAAATAAAACAAATGCGGAAACAAAACACAAAAGATACACATATTTACATGGTTCACCCAGTGTGGGCTATGTCCACTAGAGAAATTTGCAAGTCCTTTCTTTATTATTATCCAGCAAATGAAGGGATACAACCTACAAAAAACCCGTTGTAACTTCCTCTTTTTTCTCTAATAGTCTCCTCTCTCATAATACAATACTCGCCATAATGCATAGCCACAATACATTTCACTCATAACAGAGGGTTTCCTTCTAGGGAAAAAAACCCTAACATAATTTCTATCATTAGATTTGCGACCTTATAATGAACAGTCCAGATTTACAATGAAATTACAATATACTTTTACAAGGCAATTTTTCCTTCGGGGGCTTCACCCCCGAATCCCCCAGTCAGGGGGATAGCCCCCCTGGACCCCGCAAAGGGGGTACCCCCTCTTCACTCCCCCGCGTGGAAGAGTGTACATACTTATGGGGTGTAAAGTCTTCATGGGGTATAAACATGGCTTAAAAACACAAGACCTCTGAATCAGGAAGATAATTAGGCTCCACAACCAACATAGATGAGTGAGCTAAGTGTGTGTACAAATGAGGCCCTGACCTCTCTTATTTATACAATCTGGAAGGTGCTGAACTGAGGCGTCTTTTCACTGGTAGGGCCAACTTCTCAATCTGGGTGGTTAGAACCATTTTAATTTTCCTGGGGGTCGACTTCATACTTTGCATATTACAATTAGGGTTTGAGGGGGGGCCATATTTCCATGCCTCAGCAGGGCTATACATGTGTCCATGGAAGTAAAAATTCTCCCTAGAGAAATAAACCTTTAAAAATGTCCTAGTCTGGCTAAGGCTTTACTCCTTGCTACTATACTACTGATTTCCATCCATGATCGAAGCCATAGGGAACAAGCTCATAAAATATGTTAAGACATCAGAAGCTACTCTAAAAGGAAGATATACATCCCACGCAAGGATCTGCATAGAGATGGATATTTAGGGGGCGCTCCCGAAAGCCATAAGCTTGGAGTTTAGGGATTGTTGGAATATTGGTTGTTGTCATTGATGTCAACCCTAGTCATGGGTTTTGGACCGCAAGATTGATAAAGGTATTTAGACATGAAGGACAATGAACATGCATATACAACACCCATGAATGGATAGTATATATCATGTTGTTTCCAGTGGTATGTCGCACATCACGTGGATCCTTATGGTTGAGGAAAAATGAATTTTTGAAGATGACAAAGTGAATTGAAGAAGGAAGTACATGTGTTAGAAAAACACGAACGCGGAGCAATAAAATAAAACAAGTGAAAAAACAAAACACAGAAGACACACAATACAAGAGAGACACAGATTTACGTGGTTCACCCAGTGTGGGCTACGTCCACCAGAGAAATTGCCAGGTCCTTCCTTTATTATTATCCAGCAAATGAAGGGATACAACCTACAGCAAAACCCGCTATAACTTCCTCTTCTTTCTCTCATCGTATCCTCTCTCAGAATACAATATTCACCATCATCCATAGCCGCAATACATTTCCCTCATAAAAGAGGGTTTCCTTCTAGGGAAAAAGACCCTAACATAATCTCTATTGTTAGATCTGCGACCTTATAATGAACGGTCCAGATTTACAATGAAATTACAATATACTTTTACAAGGAAATTTTTTCTTCGGCGGCTTCGCCTCCGAACCCCCATCGGGGGACCCTGCCCCCCAACCCTCGCTGGGGGCCCGCTTGCCCCCACACCCCCCAGCCGGGGGGATAGCCCCCCCGGACCCTGCAGAGGGGCTACCCCCCCTCTGCACTCCCCCACGTGGAAGAGTGTACATACTTCTGGGGTGTAAATACTTCATGGGGTATAAACACAGCTGAAATCAAGGACCTCTAAATTAGGAAGATAATCAGGCTCCACAACCAACAACATGTAGGCCCTGAAAATAATTAAAGAAAATAATTACAAAATAAGAAAGTGTCAGTTCGGCCCTAATGTTAAAATGAAGTGACATAAATGGTATAAATAAATATCATTATACATTCATTTTGATACAAGTCAAATTTCAGTGGAAATAAGAAGTAAAGAAGGCCGAATTTCAAGGGAGGATGAAGTTTTTTGGTGATGCGTTCTAAGGTATGTTATTTTCAGGTCATCTTACCATTTGTCCTATAACCTTTTTTCTAGAACAATTCAGATGGTGAAATCACTATGTTATTGAGACGACATATCAAGGTACCTCTGGTAAAAGAATCAGCTCTTGATTCGCTATAATTATGGAGATACATTCTGTGGAAGATAGGGTTTATGACCAGTCCTAAAGCTAGTCAATAAACAGGTGTTCCAGGTAAAACAGTCATAAATTATTCATCGAGAATCCAAATAACGTGGGAAAATTTTCATTGGAAATAGTACAGACTGTAGTTTATTTTGTGTGAGTTTCAGAATCAGATGTTAAATATTGAGCACGGGGCATTCTGTACAAGTTCGGTCTCCTGAATAGACCATATTTGAATAAAGTCTACCATTATTTCTATAACTTCTTTTTGGGGAGAATTCAAGGATTGAAACTTGGAAGAGTTTCAAAGAATACATTGAGTAATATTATATACAGGATTAGAGTACTCCAAGAATTGAAGAATTGCAAAAATTGAAGAAGTCTCAGGAAGCATTATCAGGTTCTATGTGATGATTGGTTGATGGTGATGATTTAATGTAAAGTTTTATTATCTCTCATATATTCTTGGGTGGAAAAAAGTGGCAAGGATGGAGAGTTCAACTCTCTCTTTATATTGGAGGATTGTATCTTCCTCTTGGAGGTTTATCCCACCCTTTACATTTGGAAGCTGTAGCTACCTTTGGAAGTCATTACTTCCCTTGAACAATAACTATTGATTATTTCTCATATATTGTGCATTGTGTATTGTAGTGTATTGGTGTAACTCTTATACTATTTTTCATTTCTCATTGGATATAGTTGAATCGTTTAAGTATACTCGAAGAAGCAAGAAGAATAGTAGAAGTAAAGAAGGTCCAAGTGATAAAGAAAGAAGAAGATTGTGAGAAACTTGAACAAGAAGTTGTCTCATTGAGGAAGAGCTTAAGAAACTCTCAAGTGCCAAAATAATTAACACATCTTGGATGCATGGGTGAAACTTCATACAAAGAAGATAAAAATATCAACAAGAAGGTTGAAGAAAGAGCTACACAGATAGTTGATGAGAAGTGGACCAAGATACCAGAAAGAAGGAATGATTACAAAATAGATGAATATCCAAGAAGACCTCCTACCTTCAGGAATCAAAGAAGCTTCAATCAGTATGAAGGAAACTATAGAAGAGTAGATCATGAACCCAGATGGACTACATCACAAAGAAGGTCACTTACTCCCATGTATCAAAATTTCTTTCTTAGTCATTGTTATACTTGAAGAAATTTTGGACATAAGACAATTAATTGTAGAATCAATGAAAGGAACAAATACACAAGAAACATGAATGGTGTAAACAAAATATATGGAAATAATTGTGGATTTGTCAATAGAAGTTATAATTCATTTTACCCGTTGATGGACAAAAATATTGTATGCTAGAAATGCAATTATCTTGGTCACAAAGCACGATATTGCAAATATATGAATGAAGATGTCCATATGCCAACCACGATATGGAGAAGGAAAGAGATTCCAAACAATGAAGATTTTCGAATAGCATTGACCGCTGAAGAATGTAAAGAAGAAGATGAATGGTACATAGACAGTGGATGTTCTTCACACATAACCGGGGATCAAGACAAATTCATCAGCTTGAAGAGAAGGGGTGGCAATGTAGCATTTGAAGATGACTCATCTTCCAAAATACTTAGAGAAGGTGTAGTATAGCTTGGAAGAAAAAATGTAAAAGCAAAGAATGTTCTATTGGTTGAAGTTTTGAATCATAATCTACTCAGTGTTAGTAAAATGTGTGATCAATGATACACTCTTACATTTGATTCCTGAAAATGTAAAATCAGAGAAAATAACTCAGGAAGATTGGTTGCAACTGCAGCAAGAAGACCGAACAACATATACATCCTATACATGAAGAAGAGAGAGAAGACAAAAGCCACACAAAAGGATTCTAAGGAAGAAAATGTCCCAAAGACCAAAAATAAGGATGAAGTATTATTGAGTGCCACATGTTCAGTGGGAGCAGCCCCAAAGAAGAGAGTTACATTTTTCCATTAAACTCAAGGGGAGCATCCCTAACCTTTTCCATTGATGTCAAAGGGGGAGAGAAATTGGGATCATGATGATAGGGGGAGCATGAGTGTTTCCATCAATGACAGAGGGGGACATTGTTGGAATATTGGTTGTTGTCATTGATGTCAACCCTAGTCATGGGTTTTGGACCGCAAGATTGATAAAGGTATTTGGACATGAAGGACAATGCACATGCATATATAACACCCATGAATGGATAGTATACATCATGTTGTTTCCCATGGTATGTGGCACATCACGTGGATCCTCATGGTTGAGGAGAAATGAATTTTTGAAGATGACAAAGTGAATTGAAGAAGGAAGTACATGTAGGCTCTGAAAATAATTAAAGAAAAGAATTACAAAATAAGAAAGTGTCAAGTCGTCCCTAATGTTAAAATGAAGTGACATAAATGGTATAAATAAATATCATTATATGTTCATTTTGATACAAGTTGAATTTCAGTGGAAATAAGAAGTAAAGAAGGCTGGATTTCAAGGGAGGATAAAGTCTTTTGGTGATGTGTTCTAAGGTATGTTATTTTCAGGGCATCTTACCATTTTTCCTATAACTTATTTTCTAGAACGATTCAGATGGTGAAATTGCTATGGTATTGAGAAGACATATCAAGGTACCTCTGGTAAAAAATTTAGCTCTTGATTCGCTATAATTATGGAGATACACTCTGTGGAAGATAGGGTTTGTGACCAGTCCTAAAGCTAGTCAATAAACAAGTGTTCTGGGTAAAACAGTCATAACTTATTCATTGAGAATCCAAATAATGTGGAACAAATTTCATTGGAAAGAGTGCATACTTTAGTTTCTTTTGTGTGAGTTTCAAAATTGGATGTTAAATATTGAGCGCAGGGCATTCTGTACAAGGTCGGTCTCCTGAATAGACTAGAATTGAATAAAGTCTACCATTCTTTCTATAACTTATTTTTGGGGAGGATTCAAGGAGTGAAACTTGGAGGAGTTTCAGACAATAGATTGAGTAATATTATATACAAGATCAGAGTACTCCAAGAATTGAATAATTGCAAAAATTGAAGAAGTCTTAGGAAGCATTATTAGGTTCTATGTGATGATTGGTTGATGGTGATGATTTAATGTAAAGTTTTATTATCTCTCATATATTCTTGGGTGAAAGGAAGGGGAAAGGATGGATGGTTCAACTCTCTCTTGATATTGGAGGATTGTATCTTCCTCTTGGAGGTTTATCCCTCCCTTTACATTTGGAAGATTTAGCTACCTTTGGAAGTCATTACTTCCCTTGAACAATAAATATTGATTATTTCTCATATATTGTGCATGGTGTATTGTGGTGTATTAGTGTAACTCTTATACTATTGTTCATTTCTCATTGGATATAGTTGAATGGTTTAAGTATAAGTTGAAAAATGTTTTAAATTGTACTTGATACTGATTCACCCCCTTCTCAGTATCAACAGGGATGAGGAATGGATACAAAGAATAGACTATGAGCATATCTCATTTCAATGCAGAAGATGTCATTAACACGAACACCTACTAAGAGAATGCGCTCTCAATAAAAAATTAAGAAATGAAAAACACCAAGTTACAACAGGATGAGGACAATTTTGTGAATCCAAATCACAAAAGAAGATGAAACAAAAGACAAGGCAAGGCCCCAACATGAAGCAACCCGAAAGCCAGGATTAGAACAAAAGGAAGAGGTAGACCCAACCAAGGGGAAGAAGGAGGAAAGGAAAAGACAAGAACTAAGGAAGCTAGTGAACAAGAAACTCATGAGAACACAGAAATACCAGGCAACAAGGGAGAATAGGGAGGTTGCGCAAGTCCTATGGAAGGAGGAAACGAAGATGTCAACACCCCAATGCAGGAGGTAGAGGGAGATTCAGAGATGAAACCAAGCGAGGTAGGAACATAAGACCTAGATCTCAGAGACATTGTGGAAAGGGAAGGAATATATCTACTGAACATATCGAAGCAATGGAAAAGGCAGGGAGTAGACAATGTGCCAGTGGAGCAACTTGATCGCATCCAATATCTCTTCCTCGTAAGGGAGAAAACAAAATCCAGAGGGATAAAGCACATGCTTGGCAATATAGGACACCTGGGAATCAAAACGGGCGATGGACAACCACAACACTCACCCATTAGGCAAGGCGAAAGAAAGGAAAAAAAATCAAATAGTGTAGCCCTACAAGAACTAGGCGCCCTGTTGATAAACTAAGGTAAGATTAAAAATCTCTTCTCTAATTCCCCCCACATTTTTAAATGAAGATTATAACGTGGAATATAAGAGGCCTAAACAGCCCAAGAAATCAACAAATCCTTAAAAATAGACTGAGAAAGGAACAACCTGACCTCTGTTTCATTCAAGAGACAAAATGCACTTTAGACAAAATGGAAACAATCAATAAAAAACACTGGAGTAAGTACAAGATGTTGGTTGTCGAAAGCCAGCATATGGTAGGATGTATTCTCACCCTGTGGAACCCACAATCGGTGAACCTACTTGTAGCAGAAGCCACGAGACACACACTTTCTGTTAACATGCAAATTATAGGGAACACGACTTAAATTCTATGCACTAATATACATGGCCCCCAGGTGATGGAGTAAAAAAGGAGAATGCTCCTAGACCTATAAAATCTAAAGGATCGAACCATTAACTTCCATTGGATCCTGGTAGGGGATTTTAACATCATCACTACACTTACAGAGAAAAAAGGGGGCACTAGGAGACTAGATAGATATGCAGAAGAATTCTTAGCTTTCATTGACACAATGGAGCTTGTGGACATAAGGACCAACAATGGATAGTTCACCTGGAACAATAAATGACTAGATCACCACCAAGTAGATACAAGTCTAGACCAATTCTTCGTGTCAGAATCCATCATTTTGCAAGGACTAACTTTGGACTGCAGCATCCTTCCTTGGGGGGGATCAGACCACTGGCCAGTTCAATTGGAAGCTAATTTTCAAACCACATCGAAGAACAAACCATTTAGATTTGAGAAATTATGGATCGACCATCCCACCTTCAAGGAGAACATCAACCAATGGTGGTGGGAGGAACTTTCGGACCAAGGGACAAGGATGTTCAAACTTTACAAGAAACTCAAGTACATCAAACAAAAACTCAAGGAGTGGAACATGGAAGTCTTTGGTAACATAAACTAGGGGAAAAAAGTATTGAGGACAGAATGAGGAAGCTACATGAACTGTACATCAGATAGGGATACACAGAGGATCATAAAAAAGAAGAGATCCAAATGACCCAGGAATGGGAAGCAAGATGCCAACAGGAAGAAACTCTATGGCGCCAAAAGTCCAGAATAAGGTGGTTAAAGGAAGGGGAGAGGAATACCAAGTTTTTTCATAGAACAACTATTGAAAGAAGATCCCATAATAAAATCTTGAAGATTAGGGATCAACACGGGATCGAAAGAGAATCCCACTAGGAAATTGAAAATACATTGGTCAATCACTTCTAGGGGATATCCCAGGAACCCAACCAAGACAGATCCGAGGCCATACAAAGAATAATTCAGCACATCCCCAAGTTGGTCACAGAGGATCAAAATTTCGGCCTAAGAAAACCCATCGCAAAGGAAGAAATTGATCAAGTGATCTAGGAGATGCCCAATTGAAAGGCCCCAAGATCAGATGGATTCAAAGTGGAATTCTTCAAATCTTGTTGGGAAGTGGTTAAGCATGACATCTATGGGGTGGTGGAAGACTCTAGGTGATCAAAATCCATCCTGAAAGATTTTAACGCCACAATGATCACTCTAATCCTGAAAGAAAATGACGCTAGGACCCCAGACTGCTACAGTCCTATAGCTTCATGCAATGTAGTTTACAAGATAATCTCCAAAGTCATCACCAATTAAGCCACTCCTTCCCACACTAATTTCACAGGAACATGCGGGTTTTATGGAAGGAAGAAAAATCCTGGACAATATCATCCATGCCCTTGACATTATTCACACGCTGAAAATCCAAAGGAGAGGGTGGATGATAATCCAACTTGACCTGGCGAAGGCTTATGACAAAACAAGATGACACTACATGGCTAAGACGTTGGAATCTTTTGGTTTCAACGAGCACTAGATCAACTGAATCGTCACTCTAGTGTCAACAACAAGATACTCACTGCTAATCAATGGAGCCCCATCCAAGCCTTTCTGTCCATCCAGAGGCATAAGACAAGGGGATCCACTATCCCCCTTCCTATTCATTCTAATGATGGAAGGGCTAAGCATAATCATAAAAGTGCAACTGTCGCTGTTGAAATAAAAGGCATCAAACCTTTTGAAAACTATCCAACCTCCACACACCAACAATTCATTGATGATACCCTACTTGATGGAACACCCATGGTAAAGGAAGAAAAGCCCTTTAAAATAATCTTAGAGTACTTCGGGGAAGCCTCGGGGGAGGAAATCAACCACTCCAAATCCATGATGTATTTCTTCAACACTAATCCAACAATTAAAAGAAACTTGGCCAACATTCTGGGGTTTGAACGCAAAACGCTCCCAAAAAAATACTCAGGAATCCCCCTGAGGGACAGAGCCTGCAAAAATGATATGTGGGAAGGAGTTATCAGCAAACTATAGGAGAGGGTAAAATATTGGACATATAGAACCCTAAACCTAGCCGGAAGGCCCATCCTCACCAAAATGGTTCTACAAGCAATTCTGGCGTATATGATGTCAGTGTTCCCATCCCCCAAAGGAATCCTACAAAATATAAGAGCCATCCAAAGAGACTTCCTATGGCGAGGCACACAAAATAAAAATAAATGGGCCCTAGTGGCCTAGGATAAATTATTTAGACCAAAAAGCAAAGGCAGCCTAGGGTTACAAGACTCACAGGTAACCAATGAAGCTTACAGGGAAAAGCTTTGGTGGAGATGGGTCAAGGACAAATCGATGCTATGGGAAAACCTCTAGAAGAAAAAGTATGCCCCGAACATCAGTGACCAAGAGAGAATTCATTTCATGGGTACAAGGGAGGGATCAACCATCTGGAATCTTTCTTGGGAAAATAATAATTGGATCTAGAAACACAGCTTCTAGGAAGTTATAAATGGTAGAACAACAAGGTTCTAGGAGGACGCATGGAAACAAGAACCTAGAATGGAAAATCTGGACAGGGAGTAGCTCCAACAGGAAATGATTGGGAAAGGAAAAAAAAATCCATCAGTACTAGAAGCAAAGGGATGGTAGCACCATATGGAGGATTTGGGACAAACTCAATCCTCAAAATAGAGCCTGGATCGAAACAATAACGAAAGAGGTAGAGGAGGAGTTGGGGAAAAGGAAAATTGAGGTCTCAGAAGAAGAGGACCAATTGAGGTGGGGAAAGAAAAATAGGGGTGAATTCAACCTAAAAGAAGCATGGTATTACATCATGGGCCAGGACCAAGAAAATCCGGAACAACAGTGGGAAAAGATTTGGAAAATCCCCCAATGGCCAAAAATCAAAATGTTCAAATGGCTAGTTCTACAAAATCGAATTCTAAATTGGGAGAACCTCATGAAAAGGGGTTTCATAGGTCCCTCTCACTGCCATCTTTGTCAAGTCAAGGAGGAAACAATTGATCACCTCCGCGATGAATGCAATTACACAACAAAGATTTGGGATTGGGCGGAATGAATCTTCCGCCAATCCAATATGATTCGAGGGAACATCAATGCAACCATCAACAATTGGAATGAGGGTTACGGTGAAAATAAAATGGTGAACCTTTGTTGGAATCTAATGCTAGGGATGATCACTTGGACAATCTGGAAAGAACCGAACCGGTGCATCTCTAGGAATGAAAGAATACCGACAGAAAGGATAAAGGAGGCAATAGTCTCTCAAATAAGAGAAACGATGCAGAGCCGCAACTGCAAGATGGAGAAATATCAACTTACAGACCATGACTCCTACATCCTGTAATTTTTCCATCTATAAGAATGGCACAACAACATACTTGTAGGGCACAACTTGCAACTCCATATAGGAGCCCGCAACTGAACTCCTCCTCCATAAGGGGTCCTCAAACGGAATTTTTTAGGGGGTGGAAAAAGGAAACCCAGGAGTTGCAGGGGTAGGTGGAGTGATCAGAGACAGTGGTGGAAACATCATCCGATTGTACGTTGGGAGCATGGGAGATTCAACCAAAAGCAAGACGAAATTTGGAGCCCTGGAAATTGGCCTGGAAATCCTAAGTCATGAAAGGATGATAAACACCATTGTGGAAGGTGACTCCACCCTGGTTATCAACACGACGAAAATATGCCAAAATGGCACCAAAGTGGGCAAGATTCAGCGCCATAGGAACCTCACACACTCCCTACAAAAAATCCAGGAGCATCTGAGAACTTTGAACACAGTGGAGTTACGTTGGGTGCGTAGGTCAGCAAATTATCTAGTGGATAGGCTCGCCAATGAGGAGGTCGAAAAGGAAGGCTCATAACTAGACGATACCTGGATCAACATTTCGAGTGGGAAACTCAGTATAGACTACAACCACCTTGCGGAAAAAGATCATGAAGGCAGTTTAAGCATGGAAGGTTACATCGAGGAGGACATCGCAAGGCCTCTTGGAAGGTACACGGGCCCCAGGAAGAATATGATTGCCTAACACTTTGCCACCAATTATCATGCAAGATCACAATAAGCAATAGACAGGTGACCAGAAGCAAGGCCTATATGCCAGTAAGAGGTGTGGGGAAATCACGAGTGAAAGGATAGGTAGAAAGTCGCATGTGACGAATGATGTAAGGAATGAGGGGTTGATGATAACCATAATCGATCCACCAGGCGAAGTATAGGTATGGAGAGTAGCACGGATGGAACACAAGCGCACAAGGGCAGTGATTGCACAGGGACAAAGGACGGCCTATCAATATCATACAAGCCTTAACATGAAATTTGACGGAAGTGCTCACCACTGAGGGAGAACCAAGACTGAAAAGGATGGGCTCGCAGAGGGGAGAGGTAAATAATAAGAGGGGCAATAGAAATAGACGCAAACATAAGGAGAGAAACAACAAGTATTATTATAGAGGTAAGGGCGGGGACAGTAAGAATACTTGTGAAGAGAGGCACAGACCGAGTAACCAGAACAGGAGCTGTGGAAGGAAAAGAGGGATGGCATGACTAAAGAAAATGCACAGGAAACAGAACCCCCCTAGGAAGGAAGTCCTGAACATTTCGCGGTGGAATGCAAGAATGGAGCAGGCAACGAAAGATGCAGAGGGAACCTTCCAAACTCTGGTTGTGTCGAAGGGGAAGGTGACCATCTCCTGATGGGAAAAGGAAATAAAGGAAAAGCGCAAAGGTAAAGTGTGGGATGCATTGGTACATGAGGAGGACTGGTTAACTGATCCGGGGGCCAAGAAACCCAAGGAAGCCCTCTACCAAAAAATGGTGGATATGGCTTGGCTAACCAAGATGATGATTGGGAAAGTGAATTCAGAGATGGAAGCAACCAGGTAGGAGGATAATAGGGAAAACAATAAAATTTTGGACGAGATCCTGTCGCATCAATAGTCTGGAAACTATTACCAAACTGTTAGTAGAGGTAGAGAAAGACCAAAAATGCAAGTTGGAGCAGTTCACTGCCCAGTTCCACCTCTACCTATGCTATGTCCATCACACCTGCCGATGGACATGGAGCGTCAGTTCAAATAAGGAAGAATCACATGACCTCCCATAAGGAATATAAAAAGAGCCAGGTGGATGATGGGAAGGAGCACCCCCAGGTGTTGAAACACTTCATAGTTCTAGCTTAGTGATTGGGTAGTCTTGTAACACCCTGTTTCCCCTGTAAAAATAACTAGACTGGCCAAGAACTATGGCAAACTCATAAATGTGAATAACATTATGAATTTTATTGCAAGACTGCTGAGAGGGGATGTGCACAAAAGAGACCATGATGGCAGTGGAAGGCACCTGAAAAGGTGGCGTTAACTTCCACTGAGAATTAATACTGTATTTGGACTCCACTGGCCCGGAGAACCAAAAGTGGCTCGCTGGCCCCGAATTAAATGCCTCGCAGACTGGTAGGTTGATGGCTCCTCAGGAATTAATGAGGGATGGGGAGGTGAACCACCCATCCATAGAGCCATCATGACTGGCCAGTACAAGGGTAATCGCGCCACACGCAACCTCGCAAGAGGATAAGGAATGGGGTAGAAGTGATTGGGTGGGGGAAAACGTGAGGGGAGAACTCTGGCAATATGTAGAGTGAGTGATAGAAAAGAGTAAGGATTGTAACCTTCGTTCCTGGTCACTGGAAAATAGAGATGTAGTCTCACAACATCGTGGTCTCAGCTCGGGGGTGGCTAGTGGTAAATCCACTGGGAGTCCCTAAGCCTACAGTTGGGTGGAAACGAGCACCCCTCTTAGCAGTTGCTTGAGCCCTGGTTTTATCTCTGATAAGTGTTTTTCCTCTGGCATCTTGAAATACATATATATATGCTTATTCTGATAATTATGCTCATAAGCTGTGAAACTGTGAATGATTTCATTATAAGAATGATTGTATGGTGTTTTGATCAGTACTAGTAGTTGTATATTTATATGGAAAGACTACGTATGGTTTATGTCCTCATGAATTCATTATTTGTGTGCGTACTGTTCCAATTCAGACTTCACGCCTAGCTCTCGGGAGGACGACATCCTTATATACTTCAGGTAGTACCCTAAGTAACTCTCCCCATAGAATTACCTTCCTTGAAAAGCCCATCAAGAACCAGGAAGGCGGTTGTGAAGGCGTAAGACCTTAGTAACCCTGCATAAGGAGGAACGATCCTCTTGAAAACCGAGACGACAGCATAAGGATGAAGTAACGAATCGACGGATGAGATCCCATCGAGAGATCTGTGGTCACTCACGACCATCAGATCGGAGGAAGGAGTTGGAAAGTTAAGTACCTTAACCTTATAGGTATTAATCGACGGATGAGATTTTGTCGGGGAATCTGTGGTTACCGACGACCGTTAGATTAGTAGGAGAAAGTAGGGCGTTAAATGCCTTACCACTTGGTTTTCCGGTGTCTTCGTGGGTAGCGAAGAGTTTAGGACCGTAGATCCCCAAGGTTCATGAGAGTATCTGGACCGTGGATCTTTTCCACACCCAGGGAGTCATGGAAGAATGCATGGGTAGGAACCATTATGATCCATCAGATCTCGGCTCAAAAACCTGATAGTCGTTGGAACTGTTAGGAGTTACCCGAAGGTTAAGACTCCAGTGTATTAGGGGCGAAAACCCTAGGACGGATCTGAGCTGTCCGATTGACGGAGGCCACGTGTCATGAGATCTCCCATTACGGGAAATTGGGAATCGCGGAATCAAGATTCTTGTTGACAAGAGTTCGGGATTTTCCATGGTAAAAACCCTGGGATGGATCTGAGCCGTCCGATTGATGGAGGCCACGTGTCATGAGATCTCCCATTTCGGGAAATCGAGAATCACGGAATCAGGATTCCTGTTGACAAGAGTTCAGGATTTTCCATGGTGAAAACCCCGGGACGGATCTGAGCCGTCCGATTGACGGAGGCCACGTGTCGTGAGATCTCCCATTTTGGGAAATCGGGAATCGCCGAATCGGGATTTCTATTGACAAGAGTTCAGGATTTTCCATGGTGAAAACCCCGGGACGGATCTGAGCCATCCGATTGATGGAGGCCACATGTCGTGAGATCTCCCATTTCGGGAAATCGGGAATCGCATTATTGGGATTCCTGTTGACAAGAGTTCAGGATTTTCCATGGTGAAAACCCCGAGACGGATCTGAGCCGTCCAATTGACGGAGGCCACGCGTCGTGAGATCTCCCATTCCGGGGAATCGGAAATCGCTAGATCGGGAGTACTGGCGACAAGGGATCGGGATTTTCCTGGGTGGAAACCCCAGAGCAGTTGTGGACCATCTGATTTAAGGAGGTGACGTGTTGAGAGATTACCCATTTCGGGGATCGGGGATTCGGGAGTTCCGCTGACAAAAACTTGGGTTCTTTCCTTGACAAATCCCGATCCATAATGTCGAGACAATAGCATGTGTCTAAGTCCCGATGGATGGACAAGATTCCTTCGGGAAATCTCAGGGTCCATAATGACCATCCGATGTGAGGAAGAGATGTCAGTTTTACGCTGGGGCGCGAGCGCGCATTAGGGTAAGTAGCGAACAGATATGGATGGCCAGAGTCCACCCACCCAGATCTACGGCTGAGGATGCATTCTGGACCCCCCTTGCCATTCTGCCTTTAATTGGGGGGGNCCAGAATAGTGTGGCGTGTGAAGTGAGGCCCCTCCTATCATGTCGACCACCGTGTCATGTTTCCCTCTCTGCCACCTGTGTTCCACTTAACTGCGCAACAGGGTCGTTTCTCATTGGTTGTTCTCTGGCCCTGTTGGGATTTGTTCCTATTAGCCATTTGCTAACCTTGTAGGGATTCACCCCCATTGGTCGATCGCTAGCCCTATCGGGATTCGGTGGTTGCCAAGTCAAACGACTCGACGTCACTGTAGTGCCGAGGCGCAAAATATGAAAGAGGTACTGCGTTTATTCAGACTATGATCATGACCCGCGACCACATGGGAGCGGGGAGAGAGAAAGGACCAGCTTACACTGGTCCTCCATGGATGTTTAGGGCTTCTGATTCGGAAGAAGACTAGAAAAATCTGATTTAGGTAGTGGGTATGTGACAAAGTGGTATCAGAGCATGGTTACAACACTCGGCCTGATTGGGCTCATGAACGAGTTGCGCATAAGCTTCGTTCGAAGTACTCCTATGAAGAGAAACCCCCTAACGTAACTCTCTTGTCCAGGATTGAAAAACTTGGAAAAGAGAACCCGACTGTGTATGCATGTGAAAGAATTATAAATTATGCGCAGATTATAAAAATATATCTAACTCTTGACTAACAATCAATGTTTGTCTTTTCACCTAAGCGGACGATCAAGCGCGGGAATTTACAAACGTAGAGAATGGTGACTCACCAAGAGATGGGAGAAGGATCCCACAATAGAGATGAAGAGTTTGACGAAAGAAGAGTGATAGGAACCCCTCTAGACCTAGCCAAGACTGTGAGGAGTCTCATGGTTGAGCTACAAAGCTGCAAGGCCGACAATGAAGGGATGATGAAAGAACAAGAAAAGAAAACTGAAATTAATGCAGTGTTACTGCAGAGCTTATCCGACCTACAGCGACAAATGCGGCATGAACCCGAAGTGCAGAAACATGGTCGTATCATTGGCCATATTGAGAGGAGCACCTCAAGAAAGGTCCACCCCAGAGGTAAAGGACCCGTGCCGGACGATTCCACTGAGAAGGAAGCTAGTGATTCAGAAGGCTCTTCCAACAGCAGGACCAATTCCTATTCTCGAAGAAAACAGAAGAAGCAAAAGACTTCCAAGAGTCATAAATTTGAGGAATTCAGAAAGGCCAAACCTCCCTCCTTCGACGGTGAGATAAAGAAGGGAGAGGAAGTCGAGGCCTGGCTACTTGGATTGAAGAAATATTTCAGAGTCCATGATTTTTCAGAAAATTTGAAGGCTCGAGTGGCCACTTTCAATATGAATGGAAAGGATTCCATCTGGTGGGAAGACCTTAAGAATATGAAAGGGGTCCGCGAGGAGGACCTGTCCTGGAAACGGTTTGAGAAGTACTTCCGGAAGAAGTATTTGTCGGAAAGATATTTCGATGAGAAGGATAAAGAGTTTTATGAAGTCAAACTGGGACAACTTACTATAGAGGAATATGTCAACAAATTCCTCGACTTATTGAGATATGTACCCTACATCAAAGCAGAGAAGGCGAAGGCGCAACGCTTCATCAGTGGGCTACCCAAGGAATACCGGAACCGAATTGAA
>ML790335.1:0-26586 GCA_009831015.1 Picea engelmannii | reverse complement strand
AGAACAACAGTTGTTTGTCTGCAAGACAATTTGGGCCGCAAAGAATGTCTAGGACGAGACTTTGAAGATTGCACAATTAGCAACAACATTTAGAGGTTGTGCACTTATATGGTACATGAAGTTGCAGAGTACCACATACCACACCTACAGGGTAGGACATGAATTTGGCAGAGATAAGGCAAACACTATTGAAGTAGTTCAAGAAGCCAAAGTCGGAGTCACAGTACATTGCAGATGTGAAGGAGATTAAACAGGTACAAATGGAGTTAGTATGAGACTTCTATGAAAGGTTCAAGGATTTGATGGGTATAATGAATTTCTAGATCCCCGATCATAAGCATCAAGAATGGTTTATTGTAAGGCTTCTACCACACATTCACATGTCATTGGTCCAACAGAAGGTTGCGTCATAGCCTGAGGCACTATAAATTGCAATGAAATTGGAATGATCTCCGGTAGGAGATAATCGAGGGATGGTGCAAGTTCAAACGCAGTTGGTTGCATTGACAATTCAATTGGTAGAGCTGAAAAAGGGAAAGGAGAAACAATAGAAAGTCTGATGTACCAAATGTAGGACAAAAGGCCATCACAAGGACGAATGCCCAACATTCGTGCAGTATTTGGTGACGAAAGTGCCTAATCCATTACTGGGAGGAGGATATTGTGAGATATGCAAGAAATGGGGCCATCACCCAACTGAGTGTTCATTACTACATAAGTATCAGAGTACCCCAAGGAACTTGTTTTGTAATTTTTGCAAGTTGGTGGGACATGAAGATAATTATTTTCGCTCATTCGACTTAATGATGGAGTGCACATCAAATATGTACATGATTCAGAAGGATAATGTTGCAGCATAAGGGGGTTGTAAACAATATAATAATCAAAGAGGATTTAATCCAAGGAACAAAGGAAACTTTGGCAGAGGTCGAGGTAAAGGAAATTTTGGTAGAGGAGGAAGAGGACCGATTATATGTTATAATTGTAATAAACCAGGACACTTGGCCTGCGAATTTCTGAATTTGTGTGCAACGTGCACATACTGCAGAGAATTGGACCATGCGACAAAATATTTCCCCCAACTAGTTTTGAAATGGTGAGCTAGAGAAAACTAGAATCTGAATCCAAATCAGAATGTGTAGAAAATATCAGCTGAAAGACGCAATGAAGAACCAAGAATAGAGGTTGTTACCCGCAGAAGGGATATAATAGGGACTGATATGATGAACAAAGGGAAGAAGACTGAGAAATGGGTAAGGAAGTCAGTAGGTCCTATGCCAACCTTCAATCCTCAACAAGAAAAGGAGACATTTCAGAGAGAAATAAAATAAGTACTCGGATTGGATTGGGGAGCGTCAACATCAATTGTGCCTCATGTAGAAGATCTTGTTCTTCCAGAGAAACTGACTAGAAATGTAAGCATGCTAACATGATTTATGAGAAGTTGTATAGAGATACCGAAGGATGAAACTGTGCTAAATACATTATATGACATGATTGATCAATGTACACAAGGAAGGGAAAATCATATCTCACAAAGGATGGCAAACTAGGTACTACATCGGAAGAGGACCAACAAAGAATTCATATTTAGTGCACAAATTGGGGATTATGATGTGGATAATGTTATCTTGGACTTGGGGTATGACGTGGATGTTTTACCTAAGAAGACATGGAAGTTGATGGGAAAACCCAAGCTAGTATGGTCTCATGTTCAAATAAAGCTCACAAATCAACAAAAAATAGTACTGATTGGTCGTTTGATAGAAGTAATTGTGAACATAGATGGGGTGTGCAGTGTGGAAAACTTTGAGGCTATTGAGATCATGGATGATAGTCAAGAATATCCAAGACTGATGGGACTGGAATGGGATTTTGATAACCATACGATAATCAACTTGAAGAAGAGGGAGATGATATTTGAAGTGGGGTATTTGAAAGTTATTGCATCCTTGGACCCATCAAAAGGAAAGAGATACATAGATCTAGCTAGAGGAAATGACATTGACAACTTATATAACATGACCACAAGGATGGAGGATTATGTAAACCTTACTATGGATGGTGAACTATGTTGGTGAAGTATCAATTCATGTGCATTATATTATGAATAAGGTATAGAGAATTGACAACATAGAATGCATGAAGTGCCAACTAGACAATGTGCATGTATCACCTGATCCTTGCACTGGATTGGAACAAAGCTATGTCATCCACCCCAGTATGACATATTAACTAAAAAAAGTTTGTTTGAAAAGGAATTTGAGCTGCAGGTACTTGAACAACAAAGTTTTTTATCACTATATGTTGTCCTAAAAGTGACTTCAGCGAGATGGTGGGTTTCACATAGAGAGGGAATAAAATACCAGTCACAATGAAGAAGACTAATACAGGTAAATTTTGGCACTAAGGAAGAATATATGGAATAGAAGTATACAATAGAGAGTGATCCAGTAGGTCATGTTGAATGGTGTAGGCATTTATGGAGTTAAGTACCAGAAACAAAATGGACACACAGATTTATACATACACTAGACACAATTATGAAGAACTAGTATTTGGAATTGGAAATGCACAGGGAAAAAACACGATGGGAAGAGTTGGTCCAAAGGTTAAAAATAAAATTTACATTTGAACATGAATCTCCATCAATAGATGCAGCGCTACAAGCAATTCGAGCTAAAATATTTTCAGAAGAAGGGACGATGGAGGTTGTACCAATATGTAGTGCGCATAGAGCATCTATGACTATCCACAAGCTATTAGAGTGTTATAATGTGGCTAAGGAGGGACATGATGAAGAGGATACAAAAAATGTACAAGCACCTGAGACAAAAGGAGAAGGAGTAGTAGAAGGGCCATAGATTGAATCTGCTTCATATACATAGCCTAGAAAGAAACATAAGGTAAACAGTGGAATGACAAAGAATCCCAACTTTGTGCAGATAGGAGATTATTGGAGTGACGAGATAGTTGAGAAGATTGCAGACTTATTGCGATAATATCATGACCTATTCCCAATGAAATTTTCAGAGAAGAAGATAATGGTTGGGTACTTAGGTGAGATGAAGATTCCAATGAAACCAAGTGCTAAGCCAGTGCGACAATGACCTTACAGGTTAAATATGAAGTACAAAAAAAAGTTGAAGGATGAAATAGACATGGTATTGGATGAATGAATAATTGAACTGGTAGAGGAATCAGAGTGGATCAGTCTAATGGTAGTGGAGAACAAGAAGACAGGAGGAATCAAGATCTGTGTGGATCTGAGGAACCTGAATGACGCATGTTTACATGACCCTTTCCCAACACCATTTACATATGAGGTGTTGGAGAATGTAGGAGGCCAATAAACTTATTCTTTCACAGATGGATTCTTGGGGTACAATAAAATAAAAATTACATAGGAGGATCGACACAAGACCACTTTTTCACAGAGTGGGGGAGTTATCAGTATACAATAATTCTCTTTGGCATGAAGAATGCCCCTGCAGTGTTTTCCTGAGTAGTGGTTGCAGCATTCAAGGAGTTTATCCATAAGTTCCTTGAAGTATACCTGGATGATTGGACTGTGTTCATTCTATTGAAGTATCATATAGAAGTCCTTAGGATAATGTTTGATCAGTGCAGATAATGTCATATTTCAATTAACTTGAAGAAGTGTATTTTTTGCATGTCCTTTGGAATTATTTTGGGACATGTAGTATGAAAACAAAGATTATTAGTAGATCCAGCCAATATTGCAATAATTCTAGAGTTAGAACCTCCTACATCAGTCATAAAAATGAGGGAAACCCTAGGAAATACAATATATTATAGAAATTTTATCAAGGGATACATGCAGATCACATCACCAATGGAAAAGTTACTGAATAAGGAAACAACATTTCAATGGAATGGGGACTATTAGAAGGGATTAGACACCTTAAATAAGAAACTTGTAACTGCACCGATTATGAATTTTCCATATTGGAATAATGAGTTCCATGTACACGTAGGTGCATCTTCCATAGCGTTGGGTGTAGTACTCTCCCAACTAGGGGAGGGAGACATAGATCACCTAATTTATTTTGCAAGAAGGATTTTGTCTATAGAAAAGAAGAATTATACTACCACAGAATGTGAAGGATTTCCAATGGTCTATGCGCTATAAAAATTCAGGAATTACCTATTGGGGTCTCACTTTAAGATGTATACAAACCATTATGCATTAAAATAGATATTCAATAAGCTAGTGTTGGGGAGGAGAATATGCATATGGATACTATTATTTCAGGAATATTATTTTGAGGTTGTAGTGAAACGAGGGAAGCTAAATCCAGGACTGGATCATGTATCACACATACTATCAGGAGCAGATGCAGCAAATTTAGATGATAGCTTCCCAGATGCATAGTTATTTGCATTAAAGATGGTGGATGATTACTTCTCAGACATCGCGCGGTTTCTATGTACATGTATGGATCCATTAGACATGATGGTTGCATAGAAGAAGCAACTGATAGTGACAGAAACATATTATCAGTTGATTGTAGGGAAGCTATACAAGTTGGGTGCATATGGAATATTGAGGCATTGTGTGTTGGAACATGAAAGACCGACGATACTGGAAGAAGCACATGATGGGATTGCATGAGGACATTATGCAGGGAGAGAAACTACAAAAATGATTATTTGTAGAGGGCTTTGGTTTCCCACATTCCAAAAATATGTGAAGGAATACTATCATTCATGTGATGTATGTCAAGGAGTGTGAAATCCATCTAGGAGGGATGAAATTCATTTGAGTCCATAGGTTACACTGCAAGCATTTGAGAAATGGGCCATAGACTTTGTAGGACCAATCAAACCACAAGAAAGAACATTAGGGGAGAGATACATAATCATCGCGACAAAGTACTTGACAAGATGGGAAGAAGAAACACCTGTTACAAATTGCACTGCAAATATTGTTGCGAGGTTTTTGTTTGCGAATGTAGTCACAATATTTCGATGTTAATGCATATTACTTAGTGATCAAGGCACACAATTTATGAACAAGACAATTGAAGCATTGACTAAGGAGTTCCAAATTCATCATCAAAAGAATACCCCATATCATCCTAAGGATAATAGAATAGTGGGAGATTTTAACAATATCTTGGAGAATGCTTTGACAAAAATTTGCAATGTAGGGAGAGATGATTGGGACTTAAGAGTTATTGCAATGTTATGGTCTTGTAGGAATACAAGTAAGAAACTAAATGGAAAGACACCTTTCAGGTTGGTCTAGGGACAAGAAGCAGTAATGACTGTGAAGTTTATTCTACCTAGTCTCCACATTGCAATGATCATTGAGCTATTAGAATCTGGTGTAGTAGAGGAGATTTTGTCACAGTTTGTACAACTTGAAGAAGTTCAGTTTGTCAGAGGTTCCCATCAACAAGTTTAGAAATCAAGAGAGAAGGATTGGCATGATCGACACATTAAAAAAAAAGTTCCAAGTAGGAGATTTAGTATTACTTTATTGCAACAAGTTTATGCAGCATCCAGGAAATTTTAGAATGCACTAGTTAGGAACCTATGTGATTCAATAGGTAACAGAGACAGGTGTTGCATGGTTGGAAACCATGAATGGAGAAGTCTTTGGAGGAATGGTGAATGGAAGTCGACTGAAACTCTATAGAGATGATCAACACTCTACGCAATAATTTGGGCTACACCATAACACATGTATTATAGTGTTTGTACCATAGTAGCAAGAAAAACAAGGAGAAATAAATAAAAAGTAGAAAAAGGAAGAAAATCAAATAAAGCGTACATACAGAAAAATGAAAAAAGAGTGTTAGATTACCAAGGCATAATAACTCACATAGAAGGAATGGTTATCACACATAAGAATATAACTGCGTCAATTTAGAAGACAATACATAGAAGATAAAAATTGTGAAGCATACAGATGCAACAACAAGAACCATTGTGCAATTTGGCAATGAAAAGACTGTTAAAATAATTAAAGCATGGAAATGATGATTGCAAAGTGGGAGTGACAGGTCATAAAGGAATCATATAATATTAAATGGTAGAAGCTGCCAGAAATCATGATAGATTGGAAGTACGAGAGAAAAATCACACGACATATTTGGTAATAAAGAAACATTTATTTAACAACTCATCAACCATGGTGATGGATTGGACAAGGTATTTAAGGCAGGATGAGACATGTACAGTTGGCACAAAGGCATAGAAATAACAGGAAGTCATTAAGTGTAAGTCATTGTTGCATGCAACCAAGAGAAAAACATAGTGAACTAGAGCGGATTTGAGAGCACCAGAGTTGAGCTACAGATGGTAGAGAACAAAAGCACAACTAGTCCAAGAATCCATCACAAAGGATGAATGAACCCACCTAAAGTTGGAGCATCATCCGTATCATAACATAAGCAAGGAAAACAACCAATAGAGACACCATAGGCCGAGGAAGTAGTTGGAGCTTCGACTTCAGCATCACAGGTGAGTTTCCATAGAGATTATCTACCACCGATACATCTACCATCCAATGGGAAGTACACATTGTTAGAATATGAAATATGTGTGCTCTTTTTACCATTGAAAATACCCTTGTCACCCAACCATAGGCCGAAGCCACCCTTCGAGCACCTTAACCTTGAAAGAGAATCATTCTGGAAGAAAACCCTAGGCTAGATAGCCAAACAAAGGGTAGCGCACCTTTCCCCAAGGATAGCGCACCAACAAGAGCTGATCAGATAGCCCAAACCCTAGCCAAGAGATAGTCCAAGTGTGACTTCTAGCTGCAGCAGCTGCAATGGCATCTCTCCTCCAAACCTACGCAGAAACTGGGCAACTGTAGTGCATACAAGACTAGGCACTGCAATTCTAAGACTGCCTACCAGAATGAGAACTAGCCTCCTATATTTATACTAATTCTGGCTAACTGCTAGGGCCAACTTCTCATTCTGGGTATCTGTCTGTTCAATATATAATATTATTTCTGGCCAACTTCTCTTGGAGGCTAATAACCTAATATAAATTATCTTCTTGAGCCGACAAGTCTTCTAGGGTTATTAGCCAACTCATTAGGGTTTCTTCTTGCTTCCCGAAGTATTCTATCCTTGTTAGTTTTACACGTGGAGGTAAATACCTCCCATAACTACCATAATATCAACACTCCCTCCTAGCTAGGGAGGTATTACAGGTAATGGTCTTTGAGCACAAAACATACCATTCACCTGGTAGCATCAACATAGTTATATAGACTAGATCATGAGCACCATCATCATCATCAGTTGCATCATCTCTCGAAACCATACTCTATCTGAGTAATCAGACATGATGCTCACTCCACAGAGTGATACAAGAGCCATTCTTCTAATCTAGAAGAGTAAATGTTCTAAACCATTTTCTGTCTAGAAAATCTCTGTTCATCATTCATCTGGCTGATAATTATTTCCAATAAACTACTTGATAGTCTTCAAGGCAATCAGAACAAAATAAAGAACAACTGTGTCTATCCATAGTAGTACATAACTACAATCTAGTGGTACACTACCACACCAAGTATCAAACAAGTACTTGATCAGTAACATATAGTCACGAACAATGGAACATATCCACCATAGTAGTATACATCTACTATCATACACTCTTCATAACAATCATCTGATATCAACCTGCACACTCACGTCTGTGAGATATGAAAGAATATTTTCCCTCAGAGTAGAACAATGAGATATCTAGACTATTCTTCTCAAGCAAGGAAGAATATCTGTCCTATCTTCTAAAACTGGACCATTCCCCACCCTGGGCCATTCTTCCTACACTAATCAAATTGCACCCTGGACAGAATGTATAAACCCTAAGGAATGCCTGTCCCTGATTGTTGAGCCTGGACCATTCCCCACCCTAGGCCATTCTTCCTACACTAATCAAAGTGCACCCTGGAGAGAATGTATAAACCCTAAGGAATGACTCTTCAGACCATTTCCTCTGTTAACCACAAGAGGAAAATACTGTCTTGCATCAACCTCCAAAACAGGCCATTCCTCATGTTAACCACAATGAGAAATAGTTGTTCGGCGAGGCGGGCCAATCTTCTTGAGTAACCCTCAAGAAGAGAGTCTGCCCTAGACCACTCCCCATGTTAACCACAATGGGAATTCGTTTTCTATGATACATCAACAATCTGGACCATTTCCCATGTTAACCACAATGGGAAATCGTTGTCCGTCAGAAATCTCAATCCACTTTCCGAACAGGAAAGAATCTGTCCAAGCTGGACTATTTTTCAATGAATGTCTTCAATAATATTTTTAGTGCTCCCTCCCAACCTAAGAGTCATCTCTTCCTTTTTCAATAAAGAAGTCGTCTCCACAAGCTCCAACTTAAGTATGAAAACTCTTTCATCTTGTATATAATCTTTACCAAAATGTCTGCTTATTTGCTCATCTGTGGAGATGTGTATTGGAGAACCACTTTCTCCTTTCTAGACTTCATCACGGATAATGTAATTCTTGATTTTAAATGTACTTTAGTTTGGAACACTGATTTTCTGTGAAGGCTTCATGTAGCTCTGAACAATAGAGTATATCATTGTTGGAAAACTAGAACATATCCATGTGGCACTTCTTCTGTCATCATGAGATTTGATCTACTGAGTAATCATATTGATGTTATAGGAAACCTTCACCATGCTTCTGTTGTGCACTGGAGGTTCTCCACCAAGTTATCTTCTTCTATCTGCATACAAGGGTCTCTTTCTGGTATGCCTCAAAGTCTTGAGATTGTTCTTCATATGCTCTTTATTCAATTTCTCTGGAGAACATTCTTTGCATTCATCTGATGTAGAAATCCAACTCATGGATGTTGTGAATGATATAATGACTCATGTAGAGATAAGTCTGGTTTACTGGAATAAGTAATCATCATAGTCTTCTCCCTCCATCTGGGAGAACCTCTAGTTTTGGATCTCGCAATGCTTTCATTCATAAGTCTTCCATACATTGTTCTTCATCACAACTTTCAGTTCCTCTGCTTGATTTATTTTATTGAGTTTATATCAGAATGACAATCTTGTGATTCTTGATACAATGACTGGTTGTTCTAGCTTCTCTTTCTTTCTTGGAATATTCATGTGTTTTTTTAGTTCTCGATCCATGGAGTTTCTTATAGATTCCATGCCCTAAATATTCCATCATAAGATCACGGATGTGGATGGACAACCAAGAATACTTTAAGGCTTCTCTTTGAAGAATATGCATTGTCTTTCTATGGATGCTATCATGGATATATACTTCATCATATTCAATAGATCATAGGATTAGCTCCGTCCTAATCCTTGCTTCATGTATGAGTGAATATAATCGGCTCCCTCTATCTAACAGAGTCCACGCTTCCATCTTCATCCTTATTGTCTTCTGCAATATATAATTGGCTCTGTTGTCTAACAGAGTCCACACTTCCATGTTGTTGTCTTCTACAAAACGTCATAAGTCTTTTTCCAATTTCCTCTTGATTGTTGACTTCTTTTTGTCTTTGCTTCTTCTAAGTCTCTTCATGATTAATTTGTCTTATCTTGCAATAGATTCCACATGATTTTGTATTTCATCCTTTCATGTGTATTATCTAATGATATCCATTCTTATCTTTTTGTTCTTCCATAGGTATAGTTCTTTGGAACACATTATCTTCCAAGAGATAGATATACAAGATATGTAGAAAGACAATGCAAACAAGATATGTACAAGAAATAAGAAGAGTTTTGTTACCTTTAGAAGAAGAAGTATCTTTTGTCCCGCTTAGTCTTCTTTGTAGGTTCCTTTTCTTTGGAAATTGATGCTTCGTGTTTCTCCTTCCTTTTCTTTAGTTCAGGACAATGATTCTTGTAGTGGCCATACTTTCGACAGTTGAAGCATTGTACTTCTGAAATGTCTTTCTCTTGATTTGGCTTCCTCCTTGAACCAAACTTCCTTTTGTTCCTGAAGTTCTTGAATCTTGTTGTGAAAGCTTGATCATCTTACTTCTTTTGGGGTTTCTCTTTTTCACTGATCCTTGATTCTTCTTGAGCACAACAAGTCCAAAGTTCTTCAAATGTCGGATACTCCTTTCTTGTGTTCATGCTTGCGGTAAATGCATCCCATGTCTTGGGAAGACCATTGAGTACTATGTTTACCAACTCCTTCTTTGAGATGATATCTTCAATAGCTTGTAGTTGATCTCTTAACTGAGAGATTCTCACAAAGTATGATGTTATGCTATCATCATCATTCATCTTCATGTCATGGAGCTCATTCTTCAGACTCATTACTTGTCCAATGTTTCTGACTAAGAAGAGATTTGTTAGGGCATCATACATCTTCTTTCATGAGTCAAGATGGGAGATGTAGTGTATCAAGTGGTATTTTATAGATTCCACTATGATACTCATAGCATTGATATCATTGTCTTTGAACTTCTCCATAGCTACAATGTTCTGTTGTTCCTTCTCTTTTACTTCTTCAAACTCTGGCTTCACGATCTTTCCTTTCACGATATCCAACACTTTATTCTTGGCAAGGATGAGGTCAATCCTTGTCTTCCACACTCTAAAGTTAGAGGCTCCATCTAACTTGTTCTCTGACTTCATAGAATAAGTCATGGCTGCTTTGACTTGGTCAAACCCTAGATTTGACCATAAACTCAAACTTCACGTCTTGGCTTGCTAAGAGTATCAGGAGATGTGCTAGGCTAGAGCGCACTGAACTATCCAAAGATTAGGTCAATCCATTCACTTAAGGTGCCTCAACAAGAGGATTAGGGTTTCTGCAACTGCTCCTGCTAGTAACCCTAGTGATAGTGTCTTGGAAGCTGCTTTTGCTAGTAACCCTAGCGACAGTTCCTCAACGAGCTCAATATCATAGCGGCTATGTTTCCTTCCAATGTTTAGACTAAATTAAGGAGGTGTTGCCCATAACCTATTAGAATATGAAATATGTGTGCTCGTTTTACCATTGACAATACCCTTGTCACCCAACCATAGGTTGAAGCCACCCTCCAAGCACCTTAACCTTGACAGAGAATCATTCCGGAAGCAAACCCTAGGCTAGATATCCAAAGAAAGGGTAGCACACCTTTCCCCAAGGATAGCGCACCAACAAGAGATGATTAGATAGTCCAAACCTAGCCAAGAGATAGTCCAAGCATAACTGCTAGTTGCAACAACTGCAACGACGACTCTCCTCCAAACCTGTGAAGAAACTGGGCAACTGCAGTGCGCACAAAACTAGGCACTACAATTTTGAGACTGTCTACCAGAATGAGAACTGGCCTCCTGTATTTATACTAATTTTGGCTAACTGCCAGGGCCGACTTCTCATTCTGGGTATCTGTATGTTCAACATATAATATTATTTCTGGCCGACTTCTTCTCTTGGAGGCTAATAACCTAATATAAATTATCTTCTTGAGCCGACAAGTCTTCTAGGGTTATTATCCAACTCATTAGGGTTTATTCTTGCTTCCTAGAGTATTCTATCCTTGTCAGGTTTACACGTGGAGGTAAATACCTCCAACAACTACTATAATATCAACACACACTGTCATCAACACCACTTCCGCTTGGGGTAATGCTTCAAGGACAGATGCTCAGAAAGATTATAGGTCTTAAATTTACGGATCATGACATTGTTGATGAACATAAATTCCTAGAGTTGGCTAGGGGGGAATACTTGTGCACAAGGAAGGTACCATGTACAAGAGAAATCCTACTGGAGACATAGGAGTGGGAGACACAGTTGGAGAAGGTAGGTATATTGAACTTCTTGGAAATTCCACATTTTGGGTGAAGTTTGGAGATAATTGGAGATAAATGCATGTCTAAAGATGTTTCTTAGCTATGTTCACGGGGGGACACTTTGGCTTGAGCCCCCAATATCAATCAATACTGCATTGATTGCATGTATTACAGGACTTCAGAAATTCGATGAGGATATAGGCCATTTATTCAACAAGGAAGGAGAGCGAGCCCTCTCCGAGTCAATGAAATACAAGTTCCAGAAATTTAGAGGAAAGAGGAGACTCAATGTGAAAAAATAAATGATGACAATGTTAGATTTGAGATGCAGGTACTGGCCTACAAACTGCTTCGCAAGTGTAGGAAATTTGAAGTACCAGCTGTAGTCACTGCAGCAACAGAGAAATGTGTTGGAGGAGTTTGAATGAATTGGGCCACCTTCTTGGTGAACCAGTTTTTATAGGATTTCATTAAGGCCCAGGAAAAGGGCATGAAATTCCATTATGCATGGATTTTTATCTTAATTTCACTAATAGGGTGGAAAGAACGAGGGTACTATCAGTGCATGGGCACATCGGGCAGAGGCAATTTGGCTGGGAGGTATGTCAACTTATGAAATCTGACGAACAAGATAAGACAAAAAGACAACAACATCATATTATTTGTATACTTCGATACTATTAGGTATCAAGAGTCACACACCCCATGCATATCAATAGAGACAGTAGCAACATATAAGGATATCACACAGTTTAAAGAAACCATGCACCACATGTATGTGGAGGACAAGAAGGGCCCAACTTGGCAATGGTTTCCAAATAGTTATAGATTGACAACAGAGGACATGTGTTTGATAGTGAATGACTGGGAAAAAGGGTAGAAAATCATAGCAGACAAGATAGGGAAACCAAAATAATAATAAGAACAATATAAAAGTGATAAGGAAGTAGATGACAAGAAGGGAAATGATTAGACTGATGGCATAGGTGATATGCCTAGCCCATCTATAACATAATCTCAATAGATAGGAATCAAATTAAAGGACAAGGGAAAAGAACCAACATGAGGGGTGAGAAAAAAGACCAAAGCGCACAGAGAAGCCCCAATGTATACTTTAACAAATGATGACATGGATAGGAATGGATACCAGGTACATGAGGTCATGGAAGAAATAATGGATGAAGAAACAAGGAAGCAAGTAGAACAAAAAAAGAGAGTACATGATCAACTGGAAACACTCCAGTAGATTTTGGAAGTAGCGATCATCACCAAAGAGTGCACGGATGAGGAAGGACCACCCATGATTCTAGAAAAGAAAGAAGAAAGTGAACAATGGGTCTTGACCTAGTTAGCAGTTAGGCATAGGATATTACAACTTGAGAAAGATGCATTGGAGTTTATGATGGTCGAATTGCAATAACAGGTAAATACACTAGGACATATGCACCAATTTGTATCAAGGTTGCCAATGCAAGACTACAATACTTGCAGGTAGGTCTATTACAAGAAATTTATAGCAGAGGAGAGAAATCATAACATGAGATCATGAGAATAATGGATGAAAGGGTTCAGTTACAGTAGCAATATGACGTTGTGCTTCAACAAAATATGGAAGTTGAAGTCCAGCTGGAGGAGTTACTGAAAGATAAATCCAAAGCTGATGAAAGGGTCAGGAAATCCCTTAAGGAGAAGGATGAAGATGAGACCATAACACAAAAAACCCAAGAAGCTATCCAAAAACTATACAGGGAAATTCCAAAAGTCCCCATAGTAGTAGAAGCTACGAAGGAAGAACAGATGTTAAAGATCGGTGAAGTCATCAAGGGATTCCGAGCGAATATTGAGGACTTACAATTGTGGAGAATGCCAAGAATGCCATCAGAAGTGCAAGAAAGAAGAGAAATAAAAACAACCACAAAAATTTCCAATATTAAGAGGATAGAAGGAGAATGCATAGAACTCTATGAGGAGAGCACATAGGTTTGGACATAATTGGAAGAGGATATTGAGATGAATGCCATAGAGGACAAGTTAAGAAAAGTGCAAGAATAAGAACAACAAGTGGTAGATAGGGTTGCTACACTTCCACCAGTGGAATGTATGACAACCATTTTGTCTCAAAGGAAGTCATACTTGGAAGTTGACAAGATGACAGATCAACAAAATATCCTTCAACAATGATTGGGACCAATGCAGGAAGCAACAATGAGAATAATAAGGGAGTTGGCCATTATGTAGGGAAAGGTCAAATAGGAAGCATATGAATCATATTAAAAACTCACAATCTTGACCACACAGGGGGTCGGGGATATCACACAAATAGAGGAAGAGATAATCAAAGAATTGGATCTAGCAAAGGCATCCTCCCAAAAATTTGTTGCAACGTGGAAGGAAGGAAACAGGCTTGAGTGGCTTGGGACGAGCCATAGGTGAGATTTGTGGGCTTGCTGGGCATACATTTTTTGATCCAGGTGGATATTGGTGGCCACCCAAATATTCCAACTAGATCAAAACAATGTGTTGGCAATTTACTATTTTTAGCAGTTCCAACTTTTTGGGACCATTTTGAGGGCCTAAACGACATCTTTTGATGATAAAACACCTCAATTATAGCTAAAGGATCTGATTGAGCCCCCAAAATGAATATCATCATTGATACCTTTCCAACGAGCTATTGTGCGCCCCAAACAGAGATCGCATGCCAAAGTTACGCCCCCAGGAAGTTGATACACCAAACTCCCCAAAATGGGGTCCACAAAACTGTTGGATTTTCATCTTCCATGGTTAGGGTTTTGGATTTTATTTATGTTAAAAATGAATTTGGAGCCTCATTGTCATAATCATCTTCTTGCGAATGTGAGTAGCCATCACATCTCTTCTTAGAGATAAGTTGTCACCATTCTAGTGAGTGTTTCAATCTATATTTCTACAGTTTTGTACATTTCTCTCATTAATAGAAATTGTGTGTTACTGTATCTCTATGTTTATGGTTATACCTCTGATATATGTCTATTATATTATTGGATATCTAATATATCTCTGTACATTTCTTTATTATATCTCTGCTTTCATTTCATGCCAAAAACAATCCAGATCAATTTTGGAATAAAGTTCTGAGAAAACATCCTAAGTACAGAAGAGGTTTGAATATGAGAAGAAGAAAACGAGGAAGTGCACAACTGAGTTTCATCCAAGAGGACAATGAGTAAAAGAGACACATCTAGAAGTACAACGTCCAGTGAGATACGAATAAAGTAGAAAAAGAGAATAAACAAGGAGAGCAAAGTGAACAAAAAGGAAGGATGATAGCTCGATAGTCTATAGATGGAAGGACGTGCAAAAGAGGGAAGAAAAAGAAGTGAGAGTGAAAAAGTAGCATGCATACATAAAATCATAAGAAAGAAGTTGAATAACTAGTTAATTGAATTATCCATGGAATGTAATGGGTTTTTGGGATGAACCAAGTAGGGTTTTAAGCCCTATATCTGATGTATAAATATTTAACGGGTTGGGATATTATGGGTTCTGTTCGATTCTATTCCTTATGGTTGGTTCCTTTTTGTTGTGAGTCTGGTCTGTTATTGTCTGGTTTTAGTGTATAAAGGAGATAAATCAATATCTAAATGTAAGGGATGATGCAGAGAGAGAGAGGCTTGAACTGCAGAGCATCTAGGCTAGTAGAAGAGAAAGATAAGCATGATACATATTTGTAAGCATAGTGTGCAAGCCTGAAGAACTTAATGAAATCATAATAAAGAATCTAATCATTATGAAGGTAGCCCAGAGTTGTGTGAACCCTGTTAAATTTTGCATCGTATGTTTTCTATGTGATTTATTATGAATTTTGTTTGGGTGCATAGTATATTAACTTTTTCTTATGTTTAATCATGGCACAATAATCATGACTATGTAAGCAATGAGTTTATGCAGTAATTTGGAATTTATTGAAAATATGAATTTGAATCACTAAGTAGTTAATACAGAACAATGATAGAGTTACGCGCACATACGTAATAAGGAAGAATGAACTAAATGTTTTCCTTTGATTCCCTTACTACTGTAGAAGCCTGGTTCTCACAATCCCAATAGATACCTGAGGTGAGACTTCATCTATGCAAGAGGGTGATGCCGAAAGGGCTAGTGTCTGGTGGGTTTTGTTGGTCATAGATAAATCGAACCTAGGGACTTACAAACCGCACACAACACCAACAAAGAGCATATAATTGACATTGTCCATAACCAAATATCTAAATATGCTATTGTCGAACACTCCTTTAAATCCAAGCACCTGATTCTCTTTGACCAAACCAAAATCTTAACCCCTGCCTCTCATTAATCCTCCTATCTCATTCGGGAAGCCCTTGAAATAAAAAAACATCGTAATAACTTCAACCACAAAGATGACTATAAAATCAAACATTCTTGGAAACCTATCATTCATCATCTTTACCATTAAACATCAACTTTTGACACCTCATGCCTCCCTATCCTTTGTATTTATCCAAACATGCCCCTAGTCTCTTTCTAACTTTCCTTGCATCTTTCTCCAAATCTCCAATTCTTCCACCTTTTACTTTATTCTACCATCTTTATTATTAATTTTTCGACCTCTTAACCTTATTTCTTTTGACTTTACATTATTTACCCTATTTCACTCTCTCTTGAATTACTTTATTATTAATCTCCCTTAATTAATTTCTACTCTTCTCTCCTTTTCCGATCCTAACACTACCTCGCTTTAATTACTCGAGTATTCTACCTTTATAAATATATATTTTAATCCTCTCTCCCATTTTCCACAACTCTTTCCTTCCATTATATTATAAACCCTCCTTAATTAATTTATTATTTTATCTCCTTTAATATTCCCTTCTTTCCCTTTCCTAACCTAACTCCACCTCCCCTTAATTATTATCTCTCCCTTTTCACTCATTTTTAAGGAATTTTAACCTTTTCCCCTCTATCCAACCTCTCCCTAAATTTTATTTTATCAATACAATGCTCTATTATATATATATATATATTTTATAATTTATTTCAATTCAATATTTTAATTATTCTTATTTTTCAACCAATGTATTATCCTTATTAATTTATTTAACACCATTCAATTTGTTGAACGTTAATTTTTTTTAGTATATTTTTAAACTTTCATTTAATATTTGACTTCATGCCAACCACTAATTCCAACTTGTTAATAATAATATTTTTCATTCTTTATATATCTTAATATTTTTTTACAACCTTTTCATGTCCCTAATTATAAATGTTCACTTCAAAAATTAGATGTTTCAAAATTCCACACATAAAATTTATCCAAAAATTTCTATATGAAAATGAATATTGCTGAAAAGATTCATAACATCTAAATATATAAAAACAAGAATACGATTCATCCTTGTTTTAATAATTTATTTGTTATTCCTTTTGGGGTAACCTCGTTTTGTATATTGGTAATGAAAGTCTCTAACTCCTAACCATTTTAGTTATGTAATTAAATGATTTTATACTTAATTATTGCCTATCTAGGATAGTTTTTCTACTTTCAAGTGTGAGTTCTTTTTTAATAATTTGTTAATTGTTTATTTTTGGGTATCATGGTTTTGTATATCGGTAATGTAAGTCTCTAACTCCTAACCATGTCAGTTATTAAATAATTTAATAAAATGATTTAATACTTAAATGATTTTATTAAATGATTTAACCATTTTAGTGATGTAATTAAATGATTTAATACTTAATTATTACCTATCTAGCATAATGTTTCTATTTTCAAGAGTGAGTTCACTCAGTGTGGCAATATTTTGTACTTTATCAAGATCATTTTCAGTGTGGATTAACTATGACCACTTGTTTCTCCAAATTTTTAATGAGTCATTTTCTTCTCAACATGTGTCAACTCATTGTAGAAAATTGTTGCAAGCACAAGCTCTTGTTGAATTGCATTTTAACTCAATTTGGCCCATTTTAATGTTGTATATTTAGTAATTAAAAGGAATTATCAACAACTATGAATAGCAAATATCTTATTACATCATCTAGTATTCATTATAAGTTTTCAAATGAACCCACATGTACTCAAATCCAACTTCAACAAGCTATGGTTTCTGAAAATTACTTATACTTAGTTAATAAAGATACCCCTAGATACCCCTTGTTGACATGCATTTTAACTCAATTTGGCCCATTTTAATGTTGTATATTTAGTGATTAAAAAACATTATTAACAACTCTAAATAAAAAATATATAATACTCATTATAAGTTTTCCAATAAAACCACATGTGCTCAAATCCATACTATGATCTCTAAAAGTTACATATACTTAGATAATAAAGATATGATGCTAAAATTTTTCATTGATTAAAAATTGCAATTTTAAATACATCAAAATGTCCATATAACACCTCTATGGTTTTAAAGCATCTCAATAACTTTTTAATGATATGTTGTATCCTTATATAATGTTTCCTTATATTAATTTTAATGGTGCTAAGATTTTATTCGTTAAAAGTTGCAATTTTGCATGTATCAAAATATGGTTTTAGATCATCTCAATAACTTTTAAGATCATGTTATAATTTTATATAATATTTTTTTATATTAATTTTAAATGACAAAATCATTATTTTCACATTTTTAATTATTTTTCTTATTTTTACAATTAGAATTATTTGCAACTCAACTCCTAACATTAAAATATATTATTTATTATGTTTGGAGTACATAAGCAATACGTCCAACTAATACATGATCTTCAATGATTAATGTACTATTTTCTACACTATGCTTTCCTATAACATGGAAAATAATGCAAAATTTACATTTATAAATATCATATAATTAGTCATACGAAAATAATACAACAACTGAGAGGAAAATACATTAATTACGTTGAAAGGCGTATACCTATTGAAGATGGGCACAATTAATGATCTTTTAATTATAAAAACTAATCTTATGGCTAGCAAATGAAGATGCTGGCATATTCTTAGTCGTTCTCCTAAATCAATGAATGAGATTTCATGTTCATAATTTTTTTGCATTTTTTAATGCTTACGTTTCCTTGTTTACTTTTTCACATTTACTTAATATGATTAATATTTTACCGCCATTACCAATGATTTCCACATTTACCTAATTAACAAAGATTACAAAAATTCCAGATAACGCGAGCTAAGCGGATAGTGACATATATACAACTGAGAGAATTATAAAGAAATACCTGAAGAGTTTTTTCTGTCCGATTTCAAAGAAATTCATGTAGGATCCCGTTAGAATCCCTGAGTCTCACATCACCTATGATCGAAACTCGATAAAAGATTGGCACAAGCCAGAAGATGTGTTGCCTGATCTGAGAATGAGAAATATAATGGAGGACTGGTTCTCCCACTACGACCTCGACCCTCCCTTTGACTTCATGTCCAAATAGGATGACCTCGTTGTAGCGATGGATTCTGTATTGAAGCAACGCAAGAGTTCACTTTTGCTCGAATTAGAGAGTGCGATCAGAAGGAAGCCTTAGCTAATAAAAAACGAAGGATACATCTTGTGCGTGGCCACGCTGTTATCATTGTCAAGTTCCGTTGCTTCATTTTTATATCTACTCTGAGATTGTGGGAATGAAATAAACCTTTCGGTGTTAATCAGCCACATAATTGTGGTTGTGCTAATATACAACCACTCACAAGGAAAATAACATTAAGGAACCATATAGTCATACTCAATGCATAGACCTCTCATGCCAATCATATCATCCCAAGTGTCATACCAATCATATCATCCCATGTGTCACACCAACGTAGCAACACTATCAAGTGCTATTCTCCACACAAGTTCACATCCATGTTTGACAATTTTTATCCTTATTAACCAAACGTAGCAACACTATCAAGTGCTATTCTCCACACAAGTTCACATCCATGTTTGACAATTTTTATCCTTATTAACCAAATGTTGGTTCACGATTGCACCTCTAATGCTGACTCACGAAAGGCAGCTTCACGAAGGTAAGGCGGTTCACGTTTTAACAATATGAGGGAGGAACACTTCATTTGGACTTTTCATCTACCTTTGCGATAGGAAAGAAATTTCTTCCCCCATCCACTAAAAGCCCATGTGATGCACCGATCTATCCTTTCATAGGCTAAGGGGCCCATTTTTTTGTTTTACTAGGGAGTTAACGTACAAAAAGAAAGATCTATTTTTTATTCATCTCTCCTCCCTCCATTGATATCACCACCTCATCATACTTTATCACTTTTTTTTTTTCACCTCTTTACTATTCACCTTCTTTTTTTCTAGTTATGTATTTTCATCTCTTAGTACTATTACTATTGTTTTTCTCTTTTTTTATATTGATCACTTATGTGTTACAAAGGTTTCATCTTGTTAACCAATATCTTAGCACATTCATTTATAAAGATGGTTTAAAATTGTGAAAAGTAAAGTCAATATATTGTAGATATTGGGAGAAGGGATGTGGGGTATTAGGGGGTTTATAGAGTTTGGTAGTAGAAAAAAGGGTATCTAGTAAAAACAAGGGTTTTTTTATATTGAAAAAATGTATTGGAAGGAGGTTCAAAAAAAAGATTTAGGGAGGTATTTATCAATATCTAGTGAAATTAGAGGTTTTCTTTAATATCCCATAAACACACATGCTATGTCACAAGTTCACCAACTGAAAATCCCATGCTACTTGCTAGAAGCGTCCCTTTACACAAATGCATTTTTTTTTTGCACTTTTCTTCTGATGAGTCTATATTCTAAAATGTGCTTCTTATGTCTTTAAATGATTTTCCATGTTCAAAACCCCAAACATACCCATGTTTACCTTCATATACACATACCAAAGCATGCTCGTAAAGGGGAAATAAAATAAAATTTCACCGATTAGTTGCTTTATTTAAGCCCTCTATTTTGGTTTTTTTTGCATTCATTTTAGAGAGAGTGTAAAGTTTATTTTTCATGTGTATAAGACTATTTGAATTCTTACTACACATATGTACATGGGGTGGATGGATATCTCTATTATATATCAAGATGAAGATGAATATTTTATCTTGCCTATATGGGAAGGTAGAAGGTGAAAATTTTCACCACTTGATAAGTGAAGAGGAAGAACAAGAACAAGGAGAAAATGCATGGGAAGTGAGAAGATAAAATCTTTAAAACATTAGAGAAGATATGAGAAATGATATGGTAAAATCAAGTTAAAATTTAATTTGAGATGGTGGATTTAAAACCCTAATCTCCCAAAATCTATACATAAGAGAGCTCACCTATGTAATTTTTAAAACTCTTGGAGAAAATGCAATTATTGAAATTGACTTGTTTTCATTGGTGGTTGATTTTAAATTGTTTTTACAAGCTATTATCAAGTTTAAAAGATCGTTTTTATGGTTACTTGGGTTGTTGCACACTAGTGATGTTAGTTGTTGCTTTGATTTATGTTTGCTAGGTGTTGATTATATAAATGTATTTGGAAACAATGTTGTAACATATGGACATAACAATAGTCAAGAACTAATTCTAGTAGTAATTTTGTCCCTTCTAGTCTCTCTCTCTCTCTCTCTGTTGGTTGAGCTATTGCATCAAATCAATTCAAGAGAACACCCTCGTGATTACAAAATTTTAGTGACAACGTGTAAACAATACCAATTTCGTAGTATATGTTCACCTCAATTCATGCTCATGTAGTGTTTCAATTTAGATTGAAGAACTCAAATTGTCATCTAACACATTTTGAGTAGTTTTGGCATCCTTCAAACATTATTTTGTAGCCCTACTTCAAGAAAATTATTATGAGACAATTCTCTAGTCCTTTGTTTAATGCCAACACACTCCCATATTGATGATCATCTTTCCAGGACCCAATGGTTCAAATTTCTTAAAAAATGGAGACCATTTGTGAGAATTATAATGTTGGCCTCATTGAGATTTTCTTTTGTTTGTGATATGACAAATGTCATAATTTTTATGACACTTTGTAACATCCCGTTTTTAACCCTTATGAACTATAATGTATTATGTAATTGTGACTTAGGCTGGTGAACCGATAAAGTCAGAAAGGGACCAGAGTGCTTAGGAAATGTAATACTTCATATACATTAATAAAAATACATCACTAGTTGCAAGACGAACAAGGACAAAAGAGATAGGGGGCTATGATTCCACAAGAGAGGGAGGCTTGAGGGGCTATGTCTTTTTATTATTATTTTATTTAACAATAATTGATTTTATGGAGAAAAGGGGTTACATGAGCTTCTTGGGGGAGGCCATGTGGTTCTTGATTTCCAATTAATTATATAAACCCATATTTGGTTGGTTTGGTGGTTCAATTGTTCTTATTCATTCACTGTACACCCTTCTCACTCTTTCATCTGTAGGAGCCTCATTCTTGCTGCATTCGTGTGCTCTTGGTCTAAGAATGGATACGAATGGCTACATTAGGGTGGATTTGGGGGTTTCTCTTCCCTTGGTTCATCTTCTTCCCCTTTCTCACTTGTTCTTCTTCCTCTTCACTCACTATTTCTAGTTCGTGTGCTCTTGGGATGAACATGGAAACAAATGGTAGGAAGAGGAGAGATTTTGTTGAATGCCTATAATATTTCACTGATCATTCTAGGAGGGAATGGATGCCCATGTGCATGAGATTGATGGAAGTTCAGATAGAATTGTCCACAACTGCGAATCCTTGGAGTTTCCAGTAGGGATATTTCCTTACCAGTAGCCCTGGATCCCTGAAGAGAAATGAAACAACTTCAGGGACTGCATGGAAGAGAAAAGTGTTCATTTCTTTGGGTTGTGTAGGCTGAGGGGGAAAGAGAGTTGGAAATTAGGATTTGTTGTGTGGTTGGGAAAATTGAGAGCTAGTTATCCAACTATTACATATTTTAGATTTGGCCTAGGACCCATCCTTGTGGATTCATAGCCCTGGCTCGGGGGTGACTTGTTGTTGAGAGTAAATGAACAACAATGTCTATGGTTGGGAGGAACATCCTTAGTCTGCAACCAGTTGGTGAATCTTTACTTGAATGATAAGTTCTCTCTGTTTTTTTTGTCTAATGTTATTCTGCTATGTATTTAATTATCTCTGATATATGTATTTTTAATGTGCCTATCTGCAGGTTATTTGTTGTGCATGACACATTTCTTATCTCTTTTATGTTGTAGCATGGATCTTGATTAATGCATGTGGTTCTTTCATGCTTGTTTTCAGATTAAATGTTGTTATAATTCAATATCTGTCTAGAGAAATGAGTCTTGGGACTGCATTATGCCCCGCCTGCTGGTGGTTGGGTGTGTTACAACCTATTTAAGTGGTGTAACCCGAGCCTATGAGTGGTCGGGTACGTTACAGATTGGTATCAGAGCTATAGGTTGAAACACGAGGCTGGAATGGGATGGATCCATTAGACAAGATCTTGTGGTTGAGATCGAGTTAGGACCTTGAAGTCATGAAGCTCAGGAGGAATGGCATTGCAGAGTCTGTGTAGAAGCTAGAACATCTGAGATCCTTAGTAAGGGATTGAAGGATCGTGATCATCCCTTTCAAATTTGGGAAATATCACCACCGTGGGATCAAGTTTATATTTGGACCGTTAGATCTGTTCAGGAGAAGACAGATCCTTCCTAGCTATCGGATCTGGAGAAGGTGCAGGGTCATTAAGCACTATATTCCTTCGGAATTCATTACTTCGACAAATTTTAAGTCTTTGATGAAAAGGAGGTAAAATCCCTGAAGATCATTGGGAGGAGTACTTGACCATTGGATTTGTTCAAGGACAGATTTGGGTCATTGGATCAAGCACAGATCAGGAGGTGAGGCCAGTCGAAAATATTGGATCCCAGTCGTCAGATCTGCGAGCGAGAAAGCATGAGCCATAGATCTCATGACAGTTTAGAGGTTCGACACTCTGGGAGAAGTAAGTCCTTAAGCTGCCAGGAAGAAAATCTCTCAAAGTCCCAAACTTCGGAGAAAATCATGATCATCCATTGTCTAGGATGTGTGTCTACAGATTATCAGGTATTTGACATTCGAGAGTTTTAGTCCTTATGTCACTTGGAGAATTTTTCTCTGAATTCCTGAAGTCTGTAGTCAATTCAGACCGTTCACAGTTAGGGGACACATGTCCGTAGATTAGCGATTGGTCGGAAGTTCGGTGTTCGGAGGAATTGTTGAATGGACTTGAAAAATTCTCTGAAGCTCGAAGCCCCGAAGTGTCGTAGTCCCGAAACTCCAGAGAAGAACAGTTCAAAAGTTTATCAGTTTGAGAGATTTTTAATGTTATGTGGTGAAGTCCCCCGAAGCCCTAAGTCCCAAAGATCTGAAGAGTGACAGACCTAGAGTCTGCCAGTTCAGCCTTCAAGAGTATTTAGGTGTGTGGTAGAAGAAACTTCCGAAGCCCGAACTAGCCGAAGTCACGGAGCATCGAAGTAACATGACATGATAACTTCACCGAGGGTGATGTGGACCCCCCTCATGCATGCCATGTGTCATCTCGTTTCATGATATTCACAGACCTTTTCTTCTAATTATGAATTGACACATGTCACTTGTATATTAGGACACGTGTCATCTCTATATTTTTGACACGTATTACCTCTAGTGTGTACTTTCTAATGCGACTCCGAAAGTTCAGAGATTCGACACTCAGGGAAAAGGGAGTATATTGTTGTAAAAACCTACGAAGTCCAAAGCTCTGGAGCACTGGAGTAGCGATGCTCAAAATATCCACTCTGGGAGTTTTCCAGTTTGAAGTTCGGAGGAAATATGGTATGATAAAGGTAGAACCCATGAAGCCTGAAGTTCTGGAGCCCCAAAGCTACGAAGAAGGGTATGTTCGAAAGTTTTCCAGTTCAACATTCAGGTAAAATGAAGTGTGATGAAGGTGAAACCTCCAAATCCAAAAGTTCCAAAGCTCTAGATAGGCACATATCATCTAAGCGCTTGGTCATAGCTCTGGCCATATGATACTTTGATCGAAATGAAATGGGGCTAGTGCCTGAATTTTTGTTTTTGAAGACAGAAAGGGGGCTAGTGGCCGATTTTTTTTTGTGTTGAAGAGAGAAAAGTGCTAAAGAGTGTTTAAGACCACAGTTTCGATGTGTGGTCGTGTGATCATGGTTTGAAGGAAGTTTCTGTGCGGAATTTGATTTATGTATCAACTAAGGGGGATGAAAGTGGTTTTTCAGGGAGCCCTAACTTTCAGATCAGATATCCGATTGGGGAAAGAATACAGTTGTTGGAAGTATGATTAAGAGGAGAATGGCATGGAATTATTCTAATTTGGATAACTATGATCTATTTCTTCATAAATTAAACAGAAAAGGTACATGTAAATTTAATTGACAATTTTTGTATGATATGTACAATTCTAACAAGATGGTTGCTTGCAGGTTTTTTTGGATTAGAGGTATAACCAGATCAATTCAAGAATAGGATCAGATATTAGGGTCATGGAGGCATAACACAACTTACAAAAGTTGGATGAGTTAATAAAGAGAAACAAAGACAGTAATGGAAAGTGGATAAAAAACTCGAGAAGAGCATAATAGAAGATTTATTATGCTGATACTACATAATGTGGATAAATTGCAGGTACTACAAAAGAAAGAATACTCACATAGAACATGGAGCTACTGGGTGAATACTTTCATTAATGGGCATAAAAAGGAAATTAAGGCTCCATAGCCTTGAAGGTAGAGATTTGTAGACAGTTGCAAGCTTGATGGGGAAGAAAACAAAGAGCTTAAGAGGTGGTGTGTGAATAATCTTTATGTGTCAAGAATAAGAGTTCCAAAGAAGAAGTTGTTAGATATGACTTATCTACTTGTCTAAAAGTACTCAATGAAAGAAATCTACTTCTGATATTAGATTTCATAGTGGAAGCAGGATGCCAATGCAGAGAAATTACAATGCTCTCTCACTTGAAAAGTGTCACTGAATAAAAATGGAATTCCATTGGGGAATGGTATTAAGTGTGAAAGGTGTGGTTTCATAGAGAAATGTTAATGAAGTAACATAATGAAGAACTAGGAGTAACAATATGTGATTCAAGAATATTGTTGTAGAATGATGGAATGTTTGAGCTACTTCATTCCAAGGTGCTAGAAAGTCTCATAAAGGTAAAGTTGGGCATGACTACCCAAGGGGAGTTGTTGCAATTTGAGTACAGTGGTTGGATTGCAGAATGGACAAGTGGAAATTGGATGGAAAGTGTTTAGACCAAAGAACAATAGTGCAGATGAGAAGAATGGGAGCATGCAGGGAAGCCAAGATCTGAAGGAATTCAAGGACAACCAACTACAACAGAAATAGATAAATAAATAAGTGAATTAAAAAAGAAATGAACTAGAGTGCATGAGGCATACAATGAAGTTAAATTGCATATGCATTAGTAGGCATGCTGACAATGAATTCTTGGTGCATATGGATGTGTAATTTTAAACATGTACATGCTTGGATATGCATATAACATGTTTGTGAACTTAGAATAGTCTATTATTATGAGATAATAATTGAGTATGAATAATGATCAATTATTTATTTAGGAAAAATGATATAGCGGGGTTAAAGACGTGGATGCTACGGTTGCTTATGATTTCCATCTAGGTGAAGACCCATGAGGGTGGCAGGAATGGTGATCAAAATGATGAAGGAGGAATTTTGTGAGATTCTACAAATATCAGTTGGTTAGATAGCAACAAGTAGGTTGATAACAACTAGGAAGGTATGCATTTAGTTTCTGTTGATGCATACATGTTGAAGGAGGATTGAGGTAAGAATTCCCTCAGTTGATTTTCAATATTTAAACT
>ML790334.1:396254-414284 GCA_009831015.1 Picea engelmannii | reverse complement strand
ATGTTGATATGAACTCTCCAAGGAGTCTATGAGACTGTCAAATAGTCTCCTCTCCACATCATCCTCTCCAAGGAAGTCTCCTTGCTCTGGTTCACAACAGTGAAATCCTTCCTTTGTTGTCAATGGCCTGTATCTAAACTCACTTCCTATGAGTTTTTTCTTCTTCACTAAAGTATTCATCCTTTGTTTCAATTTCTCTAAGCTTTTCTTAAGTTTCTCCCCATATAACTGCATCACTGGCCACAAGAATTTCTTCTTCATACTCCATCCATGTCTCTCGTTATCTTGCATATCTTCATATTGTAGCAACTTCATCATGTAACTGAGTCTACCTTTTATCTTAGTCATCTCTATGCCAAACTCTTCTTGACTCATATTCTCTATTCCTTTTACCTTGGCATATTTCTTTATGTTGTGTCTTTCCTCTGAACCTATGCAATGACCTTCAGTGATCATTGTCTTCCCCTCCTTTTTGAACTTCATTTGTTCACCTGTGGACTGCCTCTAAGCCTTCTCTTGACAAGCCTCCATACATGTCTTCATACCAATTCAATCTTCCCTCCGAGCCTGGCCTCTTGTTACCTAATTGGTTCTCTGTCTCTGGAACCACCTTCTGAGCAACTCCTTTTCTCCTCTTGGGATTTTGCAATACTTCACTTTTTTTAGAACATTCAACTTTTTCCTCTTTGTCCAACATTCAGCTGGAATATTCAAGGTTATTTTCCACTACTTTCTTCAAGAACACAATTTTTCTCCTATCACATCCTTCTAGTTGTTTGTTACTATCAACCTTTAGTTTTTTTTAACTTACAACAACTCAAAACCAGAGTTAGAATAAAAACATAAGATATCAGCCTTCAAGATCTCTGCATGATATTTTCCAACCATTCATCTGCATTTGAATGGAATAGTCTTTTTCTCTTCCTTGTTCTATCATATTTCCCTAAATCTGAATTACTCTATGTAGAATATCTTTCACCTCCTTATGCATTCTCCTATGCATATTGTCTTCTTGTCAGATTTCCAATATGAACTCCACCTTCACATTTTGTCTTTGTAAGTCTAAAATTATGCAATTTCCTATCAAAGAGAATTCATTCACTCTGATACCAACTGATTCAAGTCAGATATGAACCTGACCAATTTACCCATAAGCTTGGACCAGGTCCAAATCCAACTCGACTATCCCACCGTTATGCAACCCGATTTGTCTTAGGGTTCTCTAAACCCTTAACAGGGTGCCTAGGATCGAATGCTCTTCTCTGATTAGATCACTAACAAGATCGAATATCCACATGCCATAATTTAACATAGAGGTGCTAAAATTTTTTTATCTTACCTACTCCGAAGGATCTTCGCTTCCCATCCACGTGACCAAATGCTATGACCTCGGCTTAATCCTTGTTTATAAATCTCACACAATTCTTAGCTCCTCGCACTCTCCTTTTAGCTCTAGTGTCCAAATGCTATGACCACATCCCTTACATCCTCCTTCAATATACGACGTAGATCCATATTCCCCTAGATCCAATGGATATAATGGATTGTAGAGCCACAACTAGCACGATGTTTAAACCCTACCCTGAATTTCACAATGGAAATATTCTCATCTTTTGCGGGGTCAACGTCCACCGTTGATCCTCTAATCTATCAAGATCAATGATCTTGTTGGATTGTGGGATGTGAAGTAGCCCCCTTGTTAATGTGCCTTTGGACTTCTGCAATCATTCACTTCCGTTGATCTATCTTCAGCATGATCCGACAGTCATGACTTAATCAGTTGTTGACCTGATAGTCCTCCTCTGCAACTCTCATATCTGATAGTTTTTTCTCATTGATTATCAATTTAGTCCTTCCTCTCGATCGGACGGTTATCAGCCACTGGTGGGGTGATCTAACGATTTTTGTGCCTTCCTCTGTGATCACGAAACATTTCATCTCCATCATTTTGTAGGATCATCGATCCTTCTCATGATCAATGATCACTGGAATAACCATTCTCGACCTCATTTGAAAATGGGATTGTACCAAGTCTCTTATCCAGATTTCTCATTCACAGCCCTTCAACACAAACCCTATACCTACAATTACACAGTCTTAGCTATATACACAGACTTACCCTTCTTTCTCACAGAGGTATATCAATACACAGATCAACATATCTTAATATAGAGGCTTTTCAGTGATACTCAACAAAGTATTTTCCTTTCATTCATATACATATGATTACACACAATTACATAGGCTCGCAGGCCCTCCTTTGTCTGGATTAAATCAACAGACTGAAATCCTCATTATATTGGTCTGATTAGCATTTGTTTCCCATACCTATCCCTAGCCTAATTGGCATTCAATTGGCCATCTTCGATGTATGGACCTAATCTTCTATGTCTTTCCAGGCCCTCCTAGATGTCTGGCCCTTTGCCTCTGAGGCTTACAATATTATACATAGGGATTATGAACTATTTATGGTTCAGATCCAACAAATCCTCAACGGACTCCTAAGGATCCTCTCTGATCCACTTTTCACTCAACTAAATCTCTATTCTAGGATCTCCCAATCCCTAATATCCTCATGAGATCTCCCCAAGCCTAATATCTCTCATGTTCTCACATATTCGAGAACATTTACAATAAAAGCTCGCACACATATTCCTCACTCAAACCACTCAAACATACATAATTTCCTATTAATAAATCAAATCCTTAGCAAACATAAGACCCCCTAGGTTAACCAAATATATAGTGATTTTTGGAGCAGGATGCTTCTGCATTAATTTGCAAATTGTTTGATTGTTCTGTCTGGTATGAAATTGTATTCTTTGCACATTGGGGACATTGTCTCTACGCCACTTGATTCAAGTAACGATATAACATGATCATCGCAATCACAACATTGATAGCCAATTTTTGGTATAACTTTGAAATTTGTAATAGACATTCCATCTCTGGGAACAATCTTTTGCTCATGTAGTTCAATGAGGTGTACAAAAACAGTTCATGTAACTGTCATCATGCCATTTTTATCTATCATATCAGCATGCAATATTTTGCGTGATCTATTCGCTTTATCCAAATATGTGTTGTAAACAACCATCACGTCTCCAATGAATACTTCCCCAATTTTTTGATTATTCAATTCCTCTATTGAGACAATATTTTGAGTTGCAAACCCACATCATCGTATAACAATCACAAAAAATAAGCAATATGAAGAACAATTTCCATATTATTTTTTCCAACTGCACAATCTACATTTTTATATGCATACCTTTCCAATTGTTCATGTTTCACATGGATAGTTGCTTCACCTGTGCATGTCACACTAGACTCTCCAACATTGATTGTTTCAATTCTAGGTATACATATTTTGCTTGAAATGAACATAGAAATTTGTAAATTGCATAAGCATCGGGATCTATTTGTTTGTCATGTTTACAAGAGAGCGTTTCTAAATATATATCTATGTCTTGGTGGCTATCGCAATATGTAGACGGAAAATAGCTTATGGAAATTTACCTTTGGCTCTGTTGTTGGGTGTATTTTTGTGATGCACCAGTACTAATACTTCCCTAGCTCGTCCAACTTCTCTTGCTTGGAACACATAATATGTGAACTCTAAGCACATATAATATATTCTATATTATGTTTACGTTCACATATAACCCTCTCTCTTTTTTTCTCCTTTTTTTTTGGGCCCCAAACATACAAAAGAACATTTCACATCACACAATACATAGCACTACAAAAGTGTTAATTATATGTACAAGATTAAATTGCAAAAATTTCTACAAATGCAAAACAGTTTCCAAGTATAACAGACTATGTGATGAACATTGACTCTTTAGAACTATCCATTGAAACAAACTTGTACCTTTTTCTTATAAGATCTATATACATTTTCACAACACTTCAAACTAGATCTTGCAATTGAAATGCATCAGCAATGATAAATCAGTACCACATTGACTGCATGATCTTATGGAACTGTAAAAGTATTGAATCATGGTGGAATACATTTAAGCAGTTAGGAAGCACACACAAAAAGCATAGCAAGATCCTAACATCCTATACAATATTTATAGTCATGATATTTGGCATTGTTGTATGGAGGCAAATTCCTCAAACACCCAAAGTTGCAAATGTCAAAGCCTATGTATACATCCAATGAAAAGCATTGTACAAATTATCAATAATCATTACATAGAAAATGCCTTCTGATAAGAGAATTTTTGAAACACAGTCGACTGCCAAACGAATTTTATATAACAATTGCAAAAGTATGGCATTTGGAAGAAGAAATTAGCTTTTTTTTGCTAGTAGCATATGTACTGGATATTCTAGTACAAAACTCACAATGCAAATCTTGTATAAAATTCTTCTGTCAATGCACTATTTTTCGAAAATTAACTAGTCAAAATCCTATTTACTTTGTTGTTTTTCACATTCTGCACAGTATTTTGCGATCACCATATCCTTGTAGTGTGCTCAGCTATATTTTTTTCACCTATTCTCTCGGCACATGTATATGTCCTCCACAGTTGGCACTGCTAATTCTATTTTCAATCCTTGTGCATATAATTCATAGCATTGATCATCGCTCAGTCACGCACTTCCTCACCTTTCCATTTGCAATCATTCCACACTAGGGATTCTGACAAGCCACGTAATTTGCAAGATAACCGATTCATTTATGGCACATTGATTTGCTCATATTTGTGAAATAATGGAGGCTATTTAGCACCTGTGCGAAGTAAATGTCTCGTATTTCTATGAGTTTTCTAATGCTTTCTATTAATCATTCTCCATATTTTGTAACTAACTCAGGTGTCTAAAGTACATTTTAGTAAATATTCCCTATGCACTTGGCCTTAAAGAAATCCAACCTTCATAATGTACTATTCATAACTTTCATGTATATCAAAGTGCATTAAAAAAAACACATATAGCAGATAAAAAAAGAAAACAACGTTCTTGTATGGATAGCCAATGTAGAACACCCTCTAGTAACAATATTGCTTTAGCAATAATTTAGAGAAGGTCAATGGACAAGATTCCTTGCTAAACTTAAAGAATATGGCATAGAAACTAACTTCATCCAAATTGTCAGATGACAAGGACTGTAAATTGATGACTTGTATTGAATTTGTAGGCATCCCTCATGTAGATGATGTACTAACTCAAGATGTAACCATCTTCCAAAAATCTTGTCATCGAAAGGCTCTTAACTTAGCCATTTACAAGACAACCTGACCGATCAAAAAATTTGCATATATCATCCAACAGCCAAATTCATGGACAACACATAGGACACTGGATACGATGGCACTCTCGCACAGGTGACCCAAGGGATAGACGATGATTTGTAGCATCAAGGAATTTTATCAATCCATATCACAGAGTTACGGTGGGTGTGGATAGTTATGACGCCACACTATGCAAATGCCATCATGAGTACAGTGAATCGTTGTCATTACATATAGTATTAAAGGAACCAAGATATGAATTGCAACATATCAGTACAAGAACACTGACGCATGGAGACGACGCAAAAATGGGAACATTATGGCACCAATTTATGGTCGTCTTCCCAACTCTTTATACGACTTGTCAAGGCCATAGTATTTAGAGCCAAACTCCATTTCTCAACAAATATAGATCCCACCAGGTGACAATTGAACAATTCCACCAACCATCCAGTCATTAGTTCCATTAATCCAAAGAATTCTAGTTTGATCGCAAAGTCCCCCCATCCATGGCTTCTCCTAGAAAAAATGTGATTTATTACAGTCTGTGATTCATGTAGACAACCTGCAATCCCATGGTGATGCAGATCCCTTACCTTAGTAGGCTCTGCGTGACCTCCTAGTCTAACGATCGTTATTAATATCCCCTTTGATTTGAAATGACTCTTTGATTCCCAACTAGAATCTTCACACTTGTAACCACAGGTCCTTCTAGAGTTATGCCTGTGCCAACAAGCACAAGGCGCAAACCTAAACTCCACGTGACCAACCGATATGACCATGACCTTCACCCCAAAAGGTGTTTCGGGTTTCAGGACTTCGCAATTTTTGTTGTGAGTCCCCCTGACTACTTAAATCCCCAAAACCCCAAAATGGTCTAACGGGTCCTCAGCTCATCCCTTATGCCTCAACCATATGACCTTAGTCACGTCCTGGGGTCCACCTCCGAGGGCGTCGGAATTTCATGACTCGGGAGTTCACGATGCAACCTCCTCTCCTTCTCCTAAAGTCTGAACTCGCGACTTCTTTGTTTCGAATCGATTGTCCATATCCTTCTACGATCTAATGACCCAGATCTTGTCAAGATTTCACGAATCGGGATTTCGTGACTCTTGACTTCTCGTCACGACTTTCTTTACACTCTCGAATCTCAAAATGTCGAAATTCGAAGTACTAGATCAACGACTCTCGTCGGTCCATATCTAACGATGACTATTCGTCCTGATATTGTGAGTGTTCACAAACACTCAGTCTTAACTCCTCCATTGATCCACTGGATCCAACAGTCCACGACGAATCGGTGGTTCTCCCTCTGAGAATTTTGACCGTCTGTTGAGTTCCTTAGCAACTCTTGGCCAAACAACTTGGCATCTTTCCTCCTGAACTTGGTTTTCTATGAAGCCTCTGTGAGCCTCGTCCTTCCTTCAAACTCTTCGAAGTCTCTACCCCTCCTGAGCTTATACTTTTCTGCAAACTTAGAGATTTCTAAGGAATTATTGCCTCTGCACCTCCCGAATTCCGATTCAGTGAACTGATGATCTCCCTCCCACGTGTCCTCTCTGATGGACAGCTGTAATGATTTTGGGACTTCACAAAGTCCACTCTCTTGTGCACTATCAAAGGGTTTAACCCTCACACACCTTCCTTTGGATCCAATGGTTGTTGGTCCACGTGCAAGATCCGACGGTTCATATATGTTCCTCCTCTTGCGCTCTCTCCTGGGTGTCTGGACGTGGATTCGAACCGTCCAGATATTCTTTCCTGCAACTGATCCTATGGCTATTGTGCTCCTCCTCCTGAGATTTGGATTTCTTCCCTGACTTGGAATATTTCAAATGCCCTTGCAACTTTAGGTCTCGCCTACATTCTGGAAATGCTATCCTTTATTAGATTTTCTCACTTTGAAACCTTGAAAGGTCTCTCGATCTCTGCAACTCCTTGTAGGATCCTCGCTCACTATTGTGCTATCCTTCCTGAGATTTGTCTATGGCTTGGACCTCGAAGTGTCTCAGCCTCTTTTTCTTCTTTCTGTTGGAACTTTGTGTGCAAAGGCATTATTCCTCATGAGATTTACTTGCTCAAACCTCTAAGGGACTTGACCCTTGTCTCTCCCTTCAAAGGGGAATTTGATGCCCTCATGGAAACCTCCTTCTCAAGCACACCTTGCTGAGGCAACTGAGTATTTAACAACTATGTGAGTGTCTTTATCCTTGACACTTCCCTTGTCTCTGAACTCGAAATAAAGTTCTTCTTGTGCACTCTTTTCACACGCTCAATGCCCACCTGGCAGAGCTTCACAAAATCCTCAGTAATTTTGTTTTCTCTTCTCTCTACCCTCCTCTACACAGTCTCACCTCCAAGGTGTTCAGCAACCTTGAGGATTCTCCCATGAGTTTATGATTCCTTTGGTGCACCCTCCTCGCACATATTTGCCCGAATTCCACAGAACTCAAATGTGCACTCTTGCACTGGCTCACAGAATCCTCAGTATTTTGTCATGCAACCCCTTGCATGAAGCCACAAAGAACTCAGACTAAAATCAAAGAAACTCACAGACAGATAAATTCTATCTATCCCTGCAAATGGAATCTAACATACATCTACAGCATAAAAACACATAAATGACATTTGTAAAACACATGGAAACACACAAAGATTCTCATGCAGGAAAAACTACTCTTTGTATTAATCTCAGAATGCATGTACAATGTGTTCAAGCTCCGACTACAACAGAGTCTCGACTCTCTCTTTTCTCCCTCTCCAACATAATCTCTCAAAACCTAATTCCATTATAGATACAAAGATCTTTTTTTCTTCAAAAGATGGACTCATAGAGCCTTTCCCTCCAAGCTACCTACTCTCATTAAATTACAATGAATTACATTTAATGGTTGTCTAGTCCGAATCGGATCTAGATATGCGGCCTTACAAATGTTTAAATTAAAATTCAAATTTTGAAATGAGGGTTGACACCTCTCTCTCCTCCATTGAATGTGCGCTTGATGTGTTGGCTAGTTGGTGCATTGTTGGGTGAAGAAATGCTCCTGCATCATACTCCACTGCTGTGAAAAAATCATGAGCTCCTGCTCATGAGCTTTCCAATTATGTTGTTGAAATCCACCTAGATCCCAAAATGCTCTTTGGAGTTGTCCATCTGCTCCACTGTTTTGTTGTTGCTGCTATTGTTGCTTCCCTGTTGTTATAGCAGACTTACTTCTTTGGTTCATATTCTCCTTACTAGAAATTTCTACTGTTTACCTCAACATCAACCTTCTTATCTTCTCAATCACCTCATCTAGCTCCTCCAATGGTTGGCTCTCTGGAAGTCTTCTCTCCTACACTTCCTTCTTTGTAATGGGCAGATCAACTCAATCCCCCTTGTTGTTTTCATCTCCCCTTGTAGTACTAAGTCGCCACTCTACTGCAGACTCCAATCCTGCAGTCTCCTTTTGACTGATTTTTTTCTCAATGACTTCCGCTGACATACTAGCTTCTATCATTTCTCCTGCCGCTATATTTCCAGCTTCTTACAGTTGCTCCCCGGACTAGAATTCTGATTCATCTTCTGCTACAGGCTTCAATGTTGTAGTCATCTCCTGTCCAGCTTCCTGGCTGAACTTTCTGAGCAATTTTCTTGAATGCTCTTCTCCCAAAATCTGCATGATTGTCTATGCATGGCAGTCCTCTACTGGCTCTGGATGGTTCAACCAATCCTCCAGCATCTCTAACTCCTTCTCCCATTAAGTGAGCATCTTATCTGTGTGCTCTTCTTCCTTTATGAAAGTCATTGTTGGTTGTCCTTCTCCTGTTGCGGCACCTGCAACATGTTTTGTGGCCTTAAATGGGCTATCTGGCAGGAATACCTCAATTCCTCCAATGATCAGAATGTATTTCCGATCCTCCTCCATCAGCTCGCCTTGTTGATCCAAACTCACCTCTGAGTTCATGAGACTATCATACAGTCTCATATCCTCTCCCTTGCCCACCTATAAATCTAGGATTTATGTACTGCCCATATGGCAGTCTATGAGATCCTCCAACCATCCCATCTCATTGCCCACCCGGAAATCTAAACTTTCTTCACTACTCACTTGGTAGCTTCTGAGACCCTTCTCTGATCTCTTCTCCTCATCATCACTGATATTTATCCCAGCTTCTGGCTCACAATTATGAACCATCTCCTCTTCACCTCTGAGGCTTTTAATATACCTCAGCCACATTCTCAACAGCCTCTGTTGTTCTCTGGCCAACAATTTCTTGAATGGCCACTTCACCTTCTTCTTCATAGGCCATTCATACACCCAATGCACCTTTGCATCATGTTTCATCTTAAATGCAAGCTTCTCCATCTGTTCTCTTATCTCGCTGAGCTCTTCATCTATCTCAGCCTTGCTTTTATGTTGGCGGTTTTCTCTTGGACCACGTTCATGGCCTTCAGTAGCCATATTCTTCCTCTACCTGCTACCTACAGAAATCAATTATGTGCAATCTCTCCTCTATCTCCTTCGTCTGAAATATACAGATGAAATTCTCCTCTGATACCACTTGACGGTATCATACTATATCCTTCTCTTCCTTCACCTTTGCCTATGATCTGCAGACAAATTATGTGCTATGATACCACTTGACGCAGATCCCTTACCTTAGTAGGCTCTACGTGACCTCCTGGTCTAAGGATCGTTCTTAATCTCCCATTTGATTCAAAATGACTCTTTGATTCCCAGCTGGAATCTTCACACTTGTAACCAAAGGTCCTTCTAGAGTTACGCTTGTGCGAACAAGCACAAGGCGCAAACCTCAACTCCAAGTGACCAACCGATATGACCACGACCTTCACCCGAAAAGGTTTTTCATGTTTCACGACTTGGTGATTCCTGTTGTGAGTCCCCCTGACTCCTTCAATCCCTGAAACCCCAAAATGGACTAACGAGTCCTTAGCTCCTCCCTTATGCCTCGACCATATGACCGTAGTCACATCCTGGCGTCCACCTTCGAGCGCGTCGGAATTTCGTGACTCGGGAGTTCATGATGCAACCTCCTCTGCTTCTCCTGAAGTTCGAATTCGTGACTTCTTTGCTGCGGAACAATGGTCCAGATCCTTCTACGATCTGACGGCCTAGATCCTGTCAGGATTTCGCGAATCAGGATTTTGCGACTCTTGACTTCTCGTCACGACTTTCTCCACACTACCGAATCCTGAAATGGTTAAATTTGAAGTACTAGATCAACGACTCTCGTCGGTCTAGATCTAATGATGATTATTCCTTCTGAGCTTGTGAGTGTTTAAAGACACTCAGTATTAACTCATCTGCTAATCCACTATATCCAACGGTCCACGGCGAATCGATGCTTCTCCCTCTGAGAATTTCGACCATCCGTTGAGTTCCTTAGCAACTCCTGGCCGAACAACTTGGCATATTTCCTCCTGAACTTGGTTTTCTGCGAAGCCTTTGTGAGCTTCATCCTTCCTTATAACTCTTCAAAGTCTCTACCCTTCCTGAGCTTACACTTTTTTGCAAACTCAGATATTTCTAAGGAATTTTTGCCTCTGCGCCTCCTAAATTCTGAGTCAGCGAACTAATGATCTCCCTGCCACGTGTCCTCTTCTTATGGACAGTTGTGATGATTTTGAGAGTTCACAAAGTCCACTCTCCTATGAACTATCGAAGGGTTTAACCCTCGCGCACCTTCCTCCGGATCCAATTGTTGTTGATCCACGTGCCAGATCTGATGGGTCATATATGTTCCTCCTCCTACGCTCTCTCCTGGGTGTCTGGACGTGGATTCGACAGTCCAGATCTTCTTTCCTACAACTGATCCTACAGATGTTGTTCTCCTCCTCCTGAGCTTTGGATTTCTTCCCTGAATTCGAATATTTCAAATGTTTCGATGTCTCGGCCTTCGATTTATCTCCTGCGAGCCCTTGCAACTTTGGGTCTCGCCTGCATTCTGGAAATGATATCCTTTGTGAATTTTGCTCACTTTGAAACCTCGAAATGTCTCTCGATCTCTGGAACTCCTTGCAGGATCCTCGCTCACTATTATGCTATCCTTCCTGAGCTTTGCCTGTGGCTTGGACCTTGAAGTGTCTCGGCCTCTTCTGCTTCTTTCTGTTGGAAATTTGTGCCAAATGCACTATTCCTCTTGAGATTTACTTGCTCCAACCTCTAAGGGACTCGACCCTTGTCTCTCCCTTCAAAGGGGAATTTGATTCCCTCCTAGAAACCTCCTGCTCAAGCATACCTTGCTAAGCCAAAATAGTATTTAACAACTCTGTGAGTGTCTTTCTCCTTGACACTTCCCTTGTCTTTGAACTCAAAATAGAGTTATTCTTGTGCACTCTTTGCACATGCTCAATGCCCACCTGGCAGAGCTTCACAGAATCCTCAGTAATTTTGTTTTCTCTTCTCTGTGCCCTCCTCTACACAGTCTCACCTCCAATGTGTTCAGCAACCTTGAGGCTTCTCCCTTGAGTTTATGATTCCTCTGGTGTTCCCTCTTGGCACATCTTTGTCTGAATTCCACAGAACTCAGATGTGCACTCTTGCACTGGCTCACAAAATCCTCAGTATTTTGTCATGCAACCCCTTGCATGAAGCCACAAAGAACCCAGACTAAAATCAAAGAAACTCATAGACAGATAAATTCTATCTATCCCTGCAGATGGAATCTAACATACATCTACATCATAAAAACACATAAATGGCATTTGTAAAACACATGGAAACACACAAAGATTCTCATACAGGAAAAATTGCTCTTTGTATTAATCTCAGAATGTCTGTACAATGTGTTCAAGCTTCGACTACAACAGAGTCTCGGCTCTCTCTTTTCTCCCTCTCTAACATAATCTCTCAAAAACTAATTCTATTATAGATACAAAGATATTTTTTTCTTCAAAAGACGGTATCATCGAGCCTTTCCCTCCAAGCTACCTACTCTCATTAAATTACATTGAATTACGTTTAATGGTTGTCTAGTCCGAATCGGATCTAGATATGCAACCTTACAAACACTTAAATCAAAATTCAAATTTTGAAATGAGGGATGATTCCTCTCTCTCCTCCATTGAATGTGAGCTTGATGTGTTGGTTGGCTAGCGCGTTGTTGGGTGAAGCGATGCTTCTGCATCACATGGTTCCATTCTCACGTTGGTTGACATTGAGAACACAATTGTTGGGAAGGGGACCCAGCCTACAGTTGATGAGAAATATTCCTAGCCTCACCAAACAGTTTCTTGAACTGTTCTTCGAAGCTCATTTAGTTCATCGACTCTCTGAGCCAACATCTATTGTGTGTGCCACCATGGGTCAACACCTTTGTTGAACCCAGCAGGTCCATTCTACAGAATTACCCGTCTATTGGTTGTAGTTTTCCTCCTCTTCCTTGTTATCAACCAAGTTGAACCATACATGAGTATGACGGTGGCCCTGCCCCTTAAAGTGATTACTCAGTCCTAATCATTTTCATGTTCCTGAGTAACTAGGCAAAGTTCTAACTGCAAGATTGGGCCTAGCCAGTGCTTGGATTTCTGGAATGTGGGATGAAGTACATCTACACTTTGTTAGTCCATAGAAATCCCAGGTAGAGAGATGTCGATGGCTCTAACAAATGTACACCAAATCTAGTTGTCACCTTGAGGACGACTCTACTCATTCAAAAAGTTGTGTCAGGTTGCGACAACAACCTAGACAAATGGTTTGTACTCACTGAAGTAATGTGTGAGTATCCAACCTATCCACATTCAAAACTCTCACAACTCAAGATAACATTTTTATGACGTTGCGGTGCCACTCGAGTTGAGGACCACCAAGCTAATAGTGTTCGAAGCATGCTAAGCACCAAATGTTAGTGTTAGAAGTCTATAACATGGTGCAATCTATGGAAAAATAAACCATTGTTCACCAGATGTCAACAATGTCATCACTTTCTCTTCTTGTTGCTCTATAATACTCATTGCATCAAACGATAGGGTTACCAAATATAAATAAATAAGATCATATTGTTCAAAAATCTTATTACAATTTGACAGATAAGCATCAAACGACAGGACAACCACATATCAACAAGACAGAGCCCATGGTGTAGAGACATGCAACCATTATTGAAATAAGCATAGTACATAACACAGTTCTATGAAATGTACTAGTCTACCTTTGTATGTATCATTTGTATCAAATGAAAATAATCCAAACTTTGTTTCCTTTTGCAATCCAATGTGTCTTTTCTCAATTCAATGGATATCTATTTTAATGCTCTATGTTTATTATTGTGTTAATGGATTATCAGCCAATCAGTGCAAGTGAAAGAATTTTTCTTCAACACATTGTCCATTCACATCTAACAGAAGGTTGAATGGTCCTTGTAATTCCTAGATCACCTCGGGTGACAACTTATTTAGTCCACCACTAAACATTCAATATGCAGATGCCTTGGAGTTTTGTAAATCAAATATTGACAAACCCTATATTTTCAACCCACCACAAATAGAATACTCGCGGGTGCAATATGCACTTTGGATTATACACACTACTATGCACTATGAATATATATTGTTGCATATGTATATAATTTACCAAAAAAATGGTGGTGTTCGTTGCATAATTGTTATGGGAATACCTCCTCTTCGGACATTGGTCTTGAGTTTCTTCACATGTATTTCTTGTAACTTCTTTCTCTCTTGCAATTTTTCTATTTCATTTTCATGTGAAAGCGGTGCTCCAAATGCGATGAACAAGAAATTAAACCCTTATGTCAAAATCGCATGAAATATACAATATTAACAAATAGCAAATGAGCAGTATACATATAAAATTAGAAATAAGTACCTTTCCAATTCTTGTTCCATGTTTCATTTTTTGTTCTATTTTATTTTTAAATATTGGTGACTGTTTCGATGTATTGTACATCGAACAGGGAAAATAGCAATGCAGATGGGTGTCAGTGAGATGCAAAAAACAATGGAAATTGTTGATATTTTATTTTCTCTTCTATATTAGTTTTATGTCATGTCTAACACAATTTCTTGATCCATCACAGAAACGAGAAATTTCTAAATATGTAACAAGGATATGAAAACATGTTTTGGTTTAGCAACAAGAAAATAAAAAATTGTGAATATGTAAAAAAAATATGTAGATATGCCTATATGTGTTTGGATGTCCATGTAATTCAATATGCCAATGGTTACTATGACTTACATGCATTTCAAATTGAAATTCAAAAACAACATTCCATTGTTTATTTATAGTGATGTTTTCGTCCTTATGTGCATCTTTAGAACATAGTTTTTTTAATGCTCTGATGACATTGCATATTCCATGTTTTGGTTTATGTCATTCAGTTGATGCTTAAGCTATGTCTATAGCATTGAGCAACCGATAAAAAAAATACAATCTCAAAACAACATACCTTGCTTTTGTTTATGTTTGACTTTGATTTTTTTTTATCTATATAGTTTCTGAAACAGCTCTGACCAATTTAACCTACCCATGAAAAATAAAAATAATAAGCTACTAATTTTCTTTCACATATATGATGCACACCAAAAATATGCCATTCAACTATTTGATCCAGTAATACAGTTGAAAAAAATGGACTAGTTTTCTTAAACATTACACCAATTCCAATGTAAATTTAAATGAAATGAAGTAATTGCACTATGCATGGAGCACACACTATCAAACAATAGAATGCAATTTTTTTAAATCGTCTTTTCCACATATATTAGCTACCTTTCAAATAGAAGCAATCATAAACAAAAACCATCGAGCAATTGACAAATAAGCAACATATTTTCTTCGCATTACTTCTAGATCCCTGCCCTTTCCTCATAAATTGGATAAAACTAACGTTCCATAAATCAATTAGTTATCCTGCAAATTACGATTCTTGTCACAATCCCTCGTGCGGAACTATTGGAAATGAGGGGATGTGGATATGCAGCAGTGTGGGAAGAGGAGTCGTATCATTTCTCCGCATAATATTTTAAAATAGACCAGGTGATAAACAGATCAAGTATCGACTCTGCAAGGCATACACATGTGCGGAAGTGTTGATGACATAGCTCTGCCAATTGCATAAGTTTCGAGGCACCCAAGTGCGCCAATTCCAGACCATAAGTGGCATGAATTCCCAACACAAGATTTGAAAGTGTGGAATCCTTGTACAAGGAATGAAAATAGAGAAATCATTCTCTTTGTGTAGCATATGCCATTGAAGAGCATCAGAATATCGCAACATCAAAATCTTCTGCACGACCTGAAAAAAATAAAAGATAAATAAATAAATAAAAACTAGGTATTGTAACTCAGGGGATGCGGAAGTGTGGAAATGCGAGAAGAGGATTCATACAAGCATCGGCTATGTGAGGCATACACCTATGAAAAAGTGTTGATGACATAGCTCTACCAACTGCACAAGTGTCAAGGCACCATAGTCCACCAATGCCAGACCATACGTGGCATGAATTCTCAGCACAAGGATTGAAACTTTGGATTCCCTATACAAGGACTAAAAATAGAGTAAGCATTCACTTTCCGAAGAATATGTCATTCAAGAGCATTGGAATATTGCAACATCAAAATTTTCGGCACAACCTGAAAAAAAAAACACCAAGTATAAAGGCACTTCACTACAAAATTTACGAAAAATAAATAAATCAAATAGCTCGAATTGCTTCAAGGCTAAGTGCATCATGCATATTTACTGAAATGTATTTTCCAAACAGATGAATAACCTCTGGAACACATCTAACCATAAATACAAATGACTATGATGTCCATAGAAAAGTGCAACGTCTACTTTGTATTAGGTCTAAATACTTGTCATTTCCTCCTAAATATGAACAAATCAACACGACATAAATGACTCGGCCATCCTCGAAATTACCTAGCTTGTCACAACTCATGTCGTAGAACTATTCGAAATGTGTACCTGCGGAAGCACAACAACCCTCGAGCATCAGCGGCATTGATCATCTGCACAATGATTGAAAATAGACCAAGTGTTTCCTATGCACGTGGCATACATGTCTACATTGTGAATGCATGGAACAAATAGCTATGTCAACTACAGAGATATGGTCATAGAAAAATCCTTCGTACAACCTGGAAAAAGGTAAAGTAAAAAATGTGTTTGACCAGGATATTTCCAAAAGATAAATATAGCATCGAGCACAAATTTCTTTAAGCCCCAGTGGATGATGCATGTTTACTACAATTTCCTTTCCCCATATGAATTACATTCAAAATATGCATAATTATAAATAGAATGCACGAACTAGCCCATAAAAAATCATGACATTTACTTACCACTACTTATAAATCCACTATATCTATGTATAAAGGCATTTCACTATGAAATTTACGAAACATAAATAAATCAAACAACTCAAATTGCTTCAAGGCCAAATTCATAATGCATATTTACTGAAATGTATTTTCCATACACATGAATAACTTCTGGAACACAGGTAGCCATAAATCGAAACCACTACGCAGTCCATAGAAAAAGCAGGACATACAGTTTGTGTCACTTCTAAATCCCTATCATCTACTTCTAAAATCAAGAAAATAAACAAGCCATAAATGACCCTACCGCCCTCTGAATTACCTAGCTTCTCACAACTCATCTCGCAGAACTATCCCAAATGTATACCTTTGGAAGCATGCATCCATGCTCCACAAAACACTCGAAAATAGACCAAGTGTTTCCTATGCACGCGACATATTTGTGCACAACACAGAGGCATGGAACAAACAACTATGTCGACTGCGGAGATATGGTCATAGAAAAAGCCTCGGCACAACCTGAAAAAAAAAAATAAATAAATAAAGGAATTTGACTAGTAAATTTCCAAAAGATAAATATAGCACAAAGCAAAAATTGCTTTAAGCCCCAGTGGAAAAGGCATGTTTACTCAAATGTCCTTTCCCAAGACAAATTATGTTTAGAATACGCATAATTATAAATAGAAATCACCACACAGCCCATATAAAAGTGTGGCATTTACTTGGGTGTAGTTCTAAATCATTGCCCTCTCCTTGTAAATCTGAAAAAATCGGCATCTGATAAAATCAACGTCTGACAAATGAATGGGATATCATCCAAATTATATCCCCTATCACAATTTGTCATGCGGAAGTCTAAAATTGCACGATGATAACTGGCATGGATTCTCTGAACAAACATTGAAAATACATAGTGCTAGCTATGCTAGAAATATTCCTATGCCAAGTGCGAAGGTGCGCAAGATATAGTTGCACTAAGTGTGGGCATATGTTCACATCAAAAGTGTATGAACAAGATAAAAAATTCCTTCATCTTTCTGAACTATAATGGCTTATATTATAATCAAATGCAAAATAAAAACAAATGGAACAGACTGTAATGCACCAACTAAACATTCCCCAACACCATATGAAAATGCATCCAACCTAAAAACAACATTGCTTTATAGCACGTGTAAAATAATGCACTACTCCCTAACTTTAAACCCACGCTATCTCCATAGCATCAAGCAACTGCAAAATAAGAAGAACAATACAAGGTCACAACAACACACATTTTTTGTTTCTGCCTAAATCTGATGCTTTATGTCGTATGTAGTGTATGAAATAGCCCTCGACCCACTGAACTTAATTCCAAAAAGGATAAATAAGAATTAGTGTCTAATATTCTTTGTCATATAGCATACAATACAAAGGATTTCCTACCCTCTGACGTAGAATCTTTCTAAAACCCCAAAATTAGAACACTTGCAAGTCGCGACTCGCACCACTTG
>ML790334.1:366693-385774 GCA_009831015.1 Picea engelmannii | reverse complement strand
AACATTGTTGTAATAACGATTTACGAGATCATTATGAAGTTTAGAAATAATGATGGTTGGTCAGATGAAACTAAATGTAACATAAGGGTTGAACAAGGTTACCCTTTGTCACCTACTATTTTCAGTATTTATATTGACAAATTAGAGAAATGTCTATAAAGCACATGTTGAGTAGCAACTAATCTAGTAAGAATAGTAATCATCATCCTCCTTTATGCATATGATATTTTCCTTCTAATAAGGAACCCCTTGGACCTTGATAATCACTCTAAGATATCCATAAATATTGATAAAACAAAGGTAATGATCATTAAATCCAATAAATTCATAGACCATGATTTTGTGTACAATAATTGTTAAGAAATAAAACACAAGCACAACCCAAGAAATTAGAGAAAAAATCTTTAATCCATTCTCAATACATGTATTCATCTCATGGTATCAATTTAGAGTACATGTATTTGACTACCACTAGATCTAGATCTCATTGACAACTCGTTAGTGGATAATGACAACACCTCATTATTAGATAAGGAATGACAACTCATAAGAAAGTGAACTTGAACTTTGTGATTGTATAGGGACTCCTAGTCTAACATTCCCCTCATCAATCACAAGTATAAATAATTATACCAGTAAGGCAACATGAACTAGTGCGTAATCTGGTATCATCTCTAATCTTCAATATGAAATTTTCTAAACCAAGCTTCAATAAAGATATCCTTCAAAAAATGTCAATATGGATGTTGAATGGTTCATCTAAAATGAACTTTGAAAGATAAGAGAATTTCTAGAAGTGAGCAATGGCCATGTCTAAATATCCCCCTGGTAATTGGTGAACAAATACAATCATTGAAGTTCTCTCTAAATTTAGACACAATTAGGTGTCGAACACATCCCAATGAATAGTTGAAGATCAATGAGAGGATTCTAGATTTCCTGCTAGATCTTCCCAAATACATTGATTTGATTAGATTAATTGATTGAATTGTGGATGTCATGTTGAGGAGACAATTTCCCTGTTGTAATTCTCAAATTTTGATTGAGATGACTTCAAAATTCATGTTAATAGAACTCAAGCAAGACACAAGAATTTGGCAAAAAAGGCTTTTAAGTCATTCTCAACACATATATTCATCTCATGATATCAATTTATCATACATGTATTTGACCACACCTCTAGATATGGATCTCACTATCATCTCAATGGATAATGACAACACCTCATTAGTAGATAAGGATGACAACCAATAAGAAGGTGATATCAAACTTTGTGATTGTCTAGGAACTCGCATCTAGCATTCCCTTCCTATATCACAGGTCTAAATAGTTATACCCATTAAGCAACATGAACTAGTGTGTAATTTGATATCATCTTTAATCTTCAATCTAAAACTTTCTCAACTAAACTTCAATGAAGATATGCATGAAAAACCACCAATATGGATGTTGAATGGTTCATATAAAATGAACTTTGAAATAGAAATATTTTTGAAAGTGAACACCTACCATGTTTGGACATTCCCCTAATAATTTTTTAGCAAATAGGATCACCATTCTACTATTGGTGAGCAAATAAGATCACCGAAGTTTTATCTGAATGTAGACACAATTAGGTGTCAAATAACATCTCAATGAGCACTTAAAGAGCAATGAGAGAATTCTAGATTCCATGCTCGATCTTGCCAAATGTGTTGATTTGATGAGATTGATTGATTTAATTATAGATTTCCTGTTGAGGAGAACAACTGCCATGTTGAAATTTCCAAATTTTGATTGAGATGACTTCGAAACTTCTATTAATAAAACACAAGAAAGACACAAAAACTTGGTGAAAAAGACTTTAAGTCATTCTCAACACATGTATTCATCTCATGATATCAATTTATAGTGCATGTGTTTGACAACCTCTAGATCTAGATTTCACTAACAACTCAACAATGGATAATGACAACACCTCATTAGTAGATAAGGATGACAACTCATAAGAAGGTAATCTTGGACTTTGTGATTTTGTAAGGACTCATAATCTAACAATAATAACCACTTGGAAAATGTTAAATATTATAAGTATCTTAGAATTTAATCTGAATGGAGTTAATCTAAAACTATATAATTGAAAAAAAAAATCAATGAAAGATGGAAGCTTGTTATGGATTTGAAAACAATTGTAAAGCTATTAAGTTATGTGTTTGGGAAAAAAGAGCTCTTTTAACACTCTTGTTACCCATGATTATTTATGATGAGACCTACGGTTATAATGTTTCGAGAAAAGCTTCAAGAAAAATTAAATAAGAAATTCTCTATCATTACTTTAAACATTAGCAATACTAGTAAAAAAACTCAAAAAAAGTGAACTAGAAATACAATTTCTTAGTTGAATCATGAGGAGATAATAGATACAATGGCCCTTCAAAATATCAATATTATTAAAAAAAAATTAAAAAAATTATTGTAAGGTGAAAAATATAAATGAATATGATGATATACCTCCAAAACTTCATTAATCCACAGGTACAAAATCAAACGTATCCCTCCATTTTTGTTATCTATATAAAAGAGTGAATCATGCTTAATTAAACCAACTTTATTAATAGCAATTTAAACCAAATTACAATGAAACATTAGTAGCAATTTATACCAAATTACCTTTCAGAGTGACAATTTGTTGCAATAGCAAATATCGTGAATCATGGTTAATTAAACTTGTGTGATAAAAGAAGTTGATTCCTTTTACTTAAACGATACAATGGAAATTTCTAGAACATTTGTATTATTTCCATGGCCGCCGAATTATTATGCTCTCGGTTAGGATAAATATAATTAAATGGAGTAAAAAGCCAAGCAGGCATTTAGAGGCCTACCATATCTATATGCAAAAAGGTGGATCCCGCAAATACCATATTAGTCTTAACATGAGTGTTACATGTGTTGTCCAACCACCAACATTGTTTTCTGGATGTGTTGTTGGTACCTTAACACCTAAACCAATGCATTTTTAAAACTTCTGTGAGAACTAAAATATATTTTTTAACATAATTACAAGGTTTTGGATGGGATTGAGAAAAATGTGTTAATTTCAATAGGTTAAACATTTTTTCAATGTGCAAAGAAATTTGTTAAAATTAGATCATTGTTTACATGGAAAAGTAGTAGGTTAAACGTTCTATCAAATGATTATTTTTTAGAGGATAGATGTTAGATTAGTAAATTTAAGTGATTATTTTTTCAGTATGATAAATCTATTTTTACATTCAAAAATGGATTTTGAACAAAAAAAATAGTGATTCTTATAAATTTATATCACCAGATTCCAGAAAATATCACCAAATTTAGTAGAAGAGCCAAACAAAACCCGGAAAATATCACAATTATAATAACATCTAATAAATATTAGTTGATTTCAAATATATTTCCTAGAAAATATCACAATTATAATAACATCTAATAGATATTGGTTGATTTCAAATATATTTTTTCTATGATTACTTGTATTTACTACAAGTTAAACCTAAATTTGCAAAGGAAGGAAGATTCCTCTTGCAAGTCTAACAAGTGAAAACATACATCAATTGAGGAAAAATCAATGTGGTGCAACTTGATAGGAATACAATGGCCCAAACATTTTGAGCATGGATATGAATTCCATAGTGAAGAGATTGAATGTTGTAGGCCTGTCAAGAGGGGCAAACATCCTGAACAAAGACAAATAGTGAGGCACAGAAATGAAGGTATACTATTGAGCTTTAGGCCTTTGAAGGTATACTATAGAGCTTTAGGCCTTTGTCATTGCCTATTTTTAAACCACTTACTTCTATTAGGTTGACACTCAAAAATATTCAATTTTCACAAGGGATTGCTTCTAGGCATTGTTTTTCTCATTTCTCATATGGGGATCCTATGAAAAGACAAATAGTAATGCAAAGAAATGAATGGATTGGGATTTACAGGCCATTAGTATCTTCAATTGTTTAGTGCAAACATTTAGTTTGCAAAATTTTTTTTGGCAATGTTCTGAATATGTAAATTATGTATATAAAAACAGTGGCTAGGGGAGATTTTAATTTTTAAGGCTGATCAATATGTAAAAAGGCCAAAACAAATTTGAAATTGGTCTTAAGCTCTCTCTATTCAAGTATTGGTATGGTCATTAATAATAAAAACAGAAAAATAAATCTCTTTTGCTCTCTATACGTTTCATAAATTTTGGACCAAACAAATTTTGATGTAAAACAATTTTATATTATCTATAAGTGCTATATAAATGAGTATCAACAATTTTAGACCAATCAAGCTTACAAAACATTAGTTTCTCATTGCAAAAGATAATATAACTTCTGGAAACATATTTTAAATTTGGATTTGAAGTGGGTTTTTGATGTCATGGAAAACAACTGAAATAAATGTTATGGTTCATTGTTAAACTTTTGGTTAATCTCTATTGATATCTCGACATGGCAAAGGATAAGCAGAAGTGATCTTTTTGTCAAATTTCCAAATTTTGGATCAAAAATGAACTTTGATTTAAAATAGAAATGTTCTCTGCAAATTATCTACTAGCACAAATTGATGTTAAGTTTAATAGAAATTTCAAATTTGAACTAACACATTGTACACAATTACAAAGTACACATAGCTCTGGCCAAATGGAAAGACAAAAACATAATAATGGAAGTACAACTCATATACTACCATCCTCAATCCTAGTCTAGGTAAAAAAGCCAAAGACAAAATGAAGGTAGTTGCACAAGTTGTTTGTCTGGTACATGTTGGAAGGTTGTTGATGGGCTGTGACAAGTTCAATTTTGATCTCTGATAAGGATTGGACATTCATCTAAATTTAAATTTTATTGATATGATGATACCCATTGCCAAACACTATTTCACAGTTATATGTAGTATTAATTCAAAAAATGTTTTACTAGGTTAATATTGTTTTTCAATAAACTTAAATATATTTTAAACTTGGATTTATCAAGAATGGAGAGGGATCAAATTTCTTAAAATGTAAATTGTTTTATCATTCAATTCCATATCATATATTAATTCTTTTATATTAATCATAAACAAAATTACACTATGAAATCTAAGTTAAAGATGAAATTACAATCATTTAATCTTTTAGATGTTTTCAAATACATAGTTATTTATTTTTTATCTCCCTAAACATAAACAAGAAAGATAAATTATTACCTCAACTAATACTTAAAAGTGAAAGTGAGAGATTTAGACACCTTTATTAATGACGTAAGCATGTTCAAAGTATTCTAGGTTTGATATTACCTAGGTTTGATATTACCTACAAAAGACCAGATATGATCTGTACAACTGCCCAGTATTATCAATCCAAGTTCCACAAAATATGCAACATGGTATTATGCATGAGAAAGTATTAAAATAGCATGTTTAACAAAAGAAAAGATAGTATTCTTAAATAGTAAGAAATTTAGACACCTTTATTAATGACATACGCATGTTGAAAGTGTTCTAGGTTTGATAGTGCCTACAAAAGACCAGATATGATCTGTACACAAAAGACCGGATATGATCTTTACAACTGCCCAGTATTATCAAGCCAAGTTCCATAAAATATGCAACAAGGTATTATGCATTACAAAGTATTCAGATAGTATGTTTAACAAAAGAAAAGATAGGACATTGTTGAGATACTATATCCAATTGTGCTAAAGATTACGTTGCAACGAGAACGGCATTCCCCAGAATGTAAATTACACATAATCCACTTGCAACAAAACGACCACAGCAACATCTTTAAAACAAAATTTCATCGTAATTTGCAACTGACAATTCTACCACCTCTGAGCATCTATTTCTTGTCAGAAATTAAGACTATAGTACTAATTTCTAAATGAACTTGAAAATCAAGCAGCAAGTAACAGAGAACTAGAGGTAACAAAATTTCGCATCTCAAAAATAAGAAACAACTGTTCTTTGGAGATGACCGGTCAAGCATACAAATATTAATGAGATAACATTATCTATATGGTATGCTTTTTGGAAGATTCACTGCTCTTACAGAACTATATAGTTGATTCCATATAGACATTTTCCAAATTTATTGGCTAAATACATCCAATGAATAGCAGACTTGCAGATTTCAGATTGTCTAGGAAGTTCCTTATTGATAACCAAGATGATGAATCTCATTGAAATCATGGGCTTTCTGCGCTTGGCACAGGTTTACAAAAGAACATATATCACAGCCATTGGGCATTTTCTGGGCAAACTCTATTCAGACTCTGGACGAGGTTTTAGGTCTATGCCAACAAAATGTACCAATTCCATGCATTCTCAAACTAGAAAAGAAATGTTAGATCTCTCTTTAAACGTTTGAACGTTCCAGATTTTCAAGATTCGGCCCTAATAAAGATAATTGCTTAGCTCTCCTACTTTCCTTCTTTAATTAAACGAAATCTCATAGAAAGGATCCTCTGCAGTTACAAAGCCTTTTCAAGATTTACTAATTATTTTGGCTCATGAAAATCTCAAGAACCAGAAAATTCGTACTTAACTATCAGCGAGAAATTTGATACAGAGACAGACCTGTTTAGAAACCACAGGCATGGTTATCAAGAGCAGAAGCAGCAGACTCAACATGCCGAAGTAGAAAACCATAAATTTTGCTCTTCAATCGATCAATGTTTTCTACCAACTTGGTGTCTGGCATATCTTCCTTTTTATGCCCAAGCTGATCTAGCCAGTCGTTAACCTTTTTAAGTTGAGATAGCATTGCTGCAATTTGGCTGCTATCTTGCTGCGACTGGTTTTTGGCTGTTGAGGCATGAACATGATCTTCGTTTTCTACATGAAATCCAGCATCCAATACATCCTCTATAAATTTCAAAAACCAACTCTGTGCTTCCTGTTGGAGATGCTTAGCCAGATCCATTGTTTCGTTTACTCCATTTCCTTTGATCCATTCCATGCCGGTACTTTTCAATTGTGCTTCGGAAGAAACTTTACTCCCAACTTTTATGTTGGACTTTACAGGTGTGCCAAGAGACTGGCGCTTCATTGCACTGGTCGTCAAAGGAGTGGCTGATCTAATATCTCCTTTATCAGAAATACTACGCCTTCTGTCACTGTTAGTCTGAGCTACAGATGACAATGCAACCCTAGCCTGAACTTTGTTATCAGGGGATACAGGAGTGGACCTTCTGGAAGACATACAGTACGGGAAAGCTTGATTCTTGAATGTCTGTGCGGCAGAATGATCCTCTGATGTAATAGTCTGCTGGTTGTTTTGACGGACCACATTTGACGTTCCTTTGTTTGGGGAATTCTTGAAAGAATAGTTAAATCCATATTTGCTGAATATGGATATGGATGCCAAGTCAGTTGCTAACGCAGCACCAATCCATTGAACTGCACTCTTCGCTTTTTCCGTTGAAATATTAATGAGGTCATCAGCCAATCCATCGGTATGTGGAATGTCCTTATCTTTATCTGCAGTCCTGCTTGCAGCTAGGGATTCAGCAACAGCCATTGATTGTAAAAGCGTTTGATGGATCTCAAAGAACCGATCAATTGAAGGATGGGGATTATTCGTCTTAGCAGAAGAGCACAGCTCAGAAAACATGCTGCAGATCAAGAAATAGCAACGAAAAGATGCAAGTCAACAGAAATATTACATGCTCTTATCAGACGCTTGAAAATTACATAATTGGAAAAAGAAATAGGAAATGTTGGTGATAGGGAAATAATGCCATGCAAAATGTAAAACACGTAAAGAAGATGAGAAGCAGAGCGACATCAAACCAAAATTCTGATCATATTCAATTCAAAACCCTCAAACGTGGCAAGCTTCAGTCATGTTAAGCGTAAACTTTATCAATAAATGTGTCAAATAGACCCACATCGACGCTACATAAGAATTAAGATGAAATAAATGCATTTGACATTTGTCATTTTATCCATGTCCATAAGCACATAAAAGCAGCGAATAAGTTCAAAACAGCATTCACTGTGGAACCTACCAAAGCGCATAGAGAATGCAGAGAGGAATGAAGAGTGATTAGCTCTCAAATTTAGGAGTAGACATTTGAATAAGTAGATAACATGTGTACATGATTCAAGCTAAACAAGGAAATGCACACAGTGAAGTTAAAGAGATCTATTGTCAATCATAGATCTTCACGTGTTCAATAAACAACACCATGAAGCAGACTGTCTCGTGCCTCTATAAACAATACTGAGATGCATGTACCTATAAATCCGGAATGCACATAAACTGATGCAAATAAACTTGAAAAATAGGTACTTGGTAAAGCCTCAAACAGCAAGGCTGACTTTATTGTTTTTCCTCTTGATTTAAAATGTGCTTAAACCTTCAAGTTGGAAACTAGCTGGTCGAAGAAGATGCCACATCTGGTTAAAAACATGGACTGGAAATAAAATGACTTTCTGGAGGAAACAAGGTGCCTTACTAAGTCCATGCACTTCCCAGGAAGCAAAAGCAAGCTAGAAAACTCATTTAGCTAGCGATGATCTCTTTTTCCAAAAAAATCTCCAATCAAAGTACACTGATGGAAGGAAAGAAAAAGATCTTCTTGAGCACCCCTAGAATAGAAATCACATTCCTTGTTCCAGTTCGACAGCTAAATCTGGTAAGAGCAACTAGTCAATCTGGATCTGCCCGATGACAACTAGATGCCTGTCACCAATAAATCTGGTAAGAGCAGCTCCGAAAGTTAAGTACGTCATCTAGCCATGACAACTAGATGCCTGTCACCAATAAAGGTGCGACCAATAATCATGATTGCCTGAGGTTATCACCAACCATAAATTTACAACAAACCGTATCTATTCTCTTCCCTTACACTCTTGTAAAGGAACAGAGGAATGTTGTTTGTAGTCTCTTTGGAGTAGGAGGTGAAATCCATTAATAAAGATTAAAGACAACAATAATGTTCATCAAATCCCCACTCACAATAATGCTCATCAAATCCCCACTCGCTCAAGAAAGTGGAAGCAGAAGCTCTACGATGATACTTGTAGTAGTTAAAGGCCTACATGAGAGGAATTTATATAAATATCAATAGCAAAACAATTCTTCTAGTTCTTTTGTATACCATTATCCAAGGGTTGTATAGAATTCTTAGTAATAAATATAACTATAGTGACAATCAACATATTAGGATGCTAACCTTTTGTAAACTATCATATATTTTAATGAAATATCTTAGTTCTAACCTCCCCCAACACCCCAGCCCCCAAGATAGAAAAGAAAATTATTTGGGTAAAGTGTGAAGTAACACGCACAATGAATATACAGGATCAACATGTTAAGATACTAACCCTTTGTAAACTACCATATCTTAATGAAATATATTAGTTATAATCTCCCCCCACCCTAAGATCTTTAAAAAAAATAAAAATATTTGGGTCAAGTGTGAAGTAAGTTTTTTTTACATGAAAGAAGCATTCACCTTCCATTCCATACAAATAAAGTTGCTTTCCCTTGCACCCTCAACTAACAATACTAAATTTATATGATAAAAAAAAGCATTTCTAAGCAATGGTAAAATATAAAATAATACAAAAGTGCCATTTCATAAAACTAACTGAAGTTAATTAATATTAGAATAATGTTACTAACTTAAATATAGATGGAATGAAAATAGCATATATTCTAAAAAAGTAAGATGAATGTATAGATGCATCCCTGTATAACATAGATGTACACTTGATGGTGAGACTACATATACTAAATCTCTTCAGTGCAAAGAACATGTGAACACCAGTCTTATACTTTTGCTTCCAGAAATGAAAAGTAGTTTATCTTAAATAGGACAACAAAAGATATAATTATCATGTTTTTTTTATTTCTATTTCAAACTTTTACACAAAAGCAATCAGGAGAATTGAACTTATAAGATTAACCTGATAAATAAGATTAACAAAGAGTAGATAACAAATACCCCACCTCAATCCTCGGATGACAGCTTCAGTAGCAGAGGCTTCTTGCAGCGCTTCTGCTGCAGCTATGGAAGCAATGTTCCGCCTTTTCAGAGCCTCCTGACATAGCAAAACAGTCAAATTGTCAAATCATAAAATACCTTTCAACTCATCATAAAATGATCAAATTGTGTCAGGCAGAAATGCAAACAAATTATTAAGCAATTGTGAAATGTTAAATGCTAATTGAAGAATGCAACAGTTCAAGATATTACACGCACTAGAAGATAAAGAAAATCTTACCTGTCCAAGTTCAGACAGGTTCACAGGAATAGAATCCCAAGAGACACTTCCATCTGTCCATTTCTTATCATGAACAGTAATTTGAGGTATACTGTGGCATGACTTATCAACCGAAGGTGCAGACTTCTTGGTTGGCGATACACAGGAAGCTTTGTTTACAGCTACAGCCTTGGCATTTTCAGATGTCTCCTTTATGCCGATATCTTCTTGCTTCGACTGTGTTTCTCCTTTAGCATCGCTTAACCTACGAGAAAGGGCAACCTACAATTTGCAGAGGCATGTCCGCAATGACGTTACAATCTTTCATTAATATCCTACAAATAAGAAATGCAAAGACTAATCATGCACATGTAATTTATGCCAGTCTATTCTTTTTAATTTCAGAAAGGGCAAAGTACCATAAAATGAATCCCACAAGAGGATGAATTAGTCATCTGACATAGAGATTCGTCAATATGGAGCATTCAAATGGATATCCAGACAGTTAGTTTGGAACTTTGTAGATTACTGAAGCAGATGGAATCTGGTTGCATGATTGATTTGAACTTTTCTGGTGGAGAGAAGAAAGGTTGGGTTAACTTCCTTTTTTCGGCTGGAAAACAGCTGGTGAGGAAAGGTTTTCACACGTGGGAAGATTTGTGAATCATGTGTGACATCAAGGACTTGGGCACATGGCTAACGTAGAAAACTCTTAAATGGTTTCAATGGCTCCAGACTGTGAACAGGCCTATTTGGACACTGTATTTCAGATGCACATATTTGAATAGTGATATGCCCAGGAATTCCTGTTATGTTTGAACAAGACAGTAGGTACACAAAAAATGCTGAATGACAATTAATATGCACTAATACTAAAGTGCATCAGCCTTATATGCAAGGCATTGCTTATGATATGAAAGTGGCCTCATGTTAAAACAAAATACAATAATTGAAGCATAAACGTCTGTGACTGGTCAATGGATGTATCGACCGTGTTTATCTTGGCCCAATAACTATGGAGTGTGGGGTTGAAAGAATTCTCAGTACAAAAGAGTGTATGTTATATGGGTCCTACTGCCTAGGTATCTTGGGTCAAATAGTCATAACTGTGCAGTCAGGATATAGCCCTTCAGTCAGGACCTTTTGCTCATTTCAACCAGATTCTATGTGACCAGAGTAAACCAAGAACTTTAAAGTTCACCCTGGTATCTTTGGAAGACCAGAACTGGTGACTGAGGCTATCCTCCAGGGAGCCGTCTAATCTTATATTTAACTTTCCTTCAGTTATCCAAATCCAGCCATACAGAATGCCAGTTCCTAAACTCTAATTAATTTTTTTGACGATTTGCATTGATTTAAAATTAGGCAAAACTTAACACAGAACTTGGTTTCCGATTGAACTATAATCATGTCTGAAATTACTGTCAGATTTGTCACCGAAAACGGGGGCATTTTCTAGCATTCCCAAACTCTGATTAATTTTTTGATGAATTGCATTGATTCAGAATTAGGAAAAACTTAACACAGAACTTGGTTTGTGATGGAACTATAATCGTGTCTGAAATTACTGTCTGATTCTGTCAGATTTGTCACAAAAAATGGAGGCATTTGCTACAAGATTAGATTACTTTGATTTCCAATGGCTCAAATGTTGTATCATTGTAAAAAATAAATTATGCTCTCAAAGGCCTGAGTAATATAAACTTTTTCTCCCAACAAAAATAATAATAAAATCAAACTTCTGTGATGGGTCTATGGGTATATCAGTGTAGTTTGGCATACATCAGAAACCACAACTTAGAGAGAGTTAATATTGTCAGTGTGTTCAGAAATCACCCATGGATGCCAACAGAGCCTCAGTTCACTGGTGCAGTTGGCAGATTATTGGCACATCCATCAGGGTTCCATTCTCACTATGCCCCTCATTATCCATATTGACATGAATCTTAAAGGGGATAAGAACACATGAAAGTCCTGGGTGATTTTGGTGTAATAAAAACTCCTACGACCTAGCACACCTAATCCTAAGGAAGTCCACTCCTTGCAGCACAGTCCTGCGACACGTTTTTTCTGAAATATACCAGAAGGATACCTAATCCTAAGGAAGTCCACTCTTTGCAGCACAGTCCTGCGACACGTTTTTTCTGAAATATACCAGAAGGATACCCAATCCTAAGGAAGTCCACTCTTTGCAGCACAGTCCTCCGACACGTTTTTTCTCAAATATACCAGAAGGATTTAAAAAAACATGGACAAAAGAACTAACCTGGGATAAGAACACATGCAAGTCCTGGGTGATTTTGGTGTAATAAAAACTCCTCCGACCTAGCACACCTAATCCTAAGGAAGTCCACTCTTTGCAGCACAGTCCTGCGACACGTTTTTTCTGAAATATACCAGAAGGATTTAAAAAAACATGGACAAAAGAACTAACCTGAGCGCGCAATGCTGACTTAAGGTCCACTTTGTTCTTGGCGGAACACTTCTCCTTCTGCTCCTTCAATGCCAGGATGGGCTCTTCCCAGCTCTTTCGCAAGGCCCTGGCATTCTCAGGCTGGTCCGCCATCGCCCTCGATCCGCTGACGACTGTTTTCTTCTTACCGCAATCCCTGACAGCTGGAGACAATTTACCAGCTGAAAGCCTTCTTCCAGGAGATATCGAAGTCCTTCTGCCAATAGGCGAGGGCTGAAGAGCTCTCCTCCCGGGAGAAGGCTGAGGCGTTCTCCTCCCCGCGTTCGGCGAAGGCTGCCTATACCTGGACGGAACAACATACGCGCCTTCCTTCGCAGGAGCCCTGTTCTCTTCTTGAGCCTTCAAGAGACTCGGAACAACGCACTTGGAGGGTATTGGAGACGATGACCTTGAATTAGCCCTGGTTGCAGGGGAATTATCTCGAATGACCCTGTTCTTGCCTGACTTTCCGGCAGACAGAGACCGCTTCTCGGCTTTGCCCGCCTCCATTTTACTGTCATCCGACGGCAAATTCTCTGAAGAAGCCAAAATTGGCCTGGATTGCTTACCACAAGCAAAAGCATTCTGATTCGAAGCAGGCTTCTCAAAACATTTATCGCTCATCGATTCGGTGCCGCCAGTGGGCACCTTAAAAGGCCTGTTATTGTCAGCGGACTCCGGCCTTCTGGCCGTAACCTGGCAGCTGGAAATCCCTTCCATGGCATTCGAATTAGAACCCGTGCCGCTCGGATTCGCGTTTGAATTCGAGTTCGAATCCACAGACTGTATAACAAAACCGTTCTGCACCGAAGGCACAGCCCTGGCCACCAGATCCTCGGGGTTACCTATACAGGGGTGTCTGCCCGGCAGAGGCCGAACGCAGCGCAGACGTGGCACAGGGGAACCCGATTCAAGCCGGTCCACATAGAAGAACTGTCCGAGCTGGAGTTTGTCTGTCAAAATAAGATCGTTATCCTCGTCCGACAGGGAAACGTAAGTGGAATGAGCCGAGTCGGAGACCTTGATGTAAAACCCCTTGTTCGGCCAAAGCTCGCTCCCGGCCAACGCCGGAACGATGCCGATCACTTGCAGAAGCACGGAACGGTGTTCTCCAGCGACCTTCACGTCGGAATTCATGCACTGCAGCAACTTTAACAGGATCCCCGGTGTTAAAGACGCCATTAAAGCTGTAAAATCAGAAAATAAAAACCCAAATGCCTCCTCCCCTTCAACACTACAAAGCCCCTATATATTCAGCAGAAATTGCAGGCACGGTCTTATGGGGATTCCCCTAATATGCAGAATCAGCTGGTCCGTTTCACCATTATCCACAGAAGCTAAGCACCACCGATGGAAGCCATGTAACTGGGAGCTGAATCAATGCAGACATTTTCTCATATAAAATCTGAGCGTTTGCCCCTGTAGCTCAAAAATTCAAAATCAAACGTCCTCGCAGCTTCAGCTATATACTGCATGGCTTCGGCTATATCCCGTTCCGTTTAGCCCCTACTATCCGGCGAGTTTTCAAATTCCGCGGTTCCCGCCCGGCGCCCGGTCCCAAACGGAAAATTTGTTTTATCATAAAATATTTTTAATCTATTTTGAACAGATGAGTCCAGGGGTCTTACGCTGTCCACGTAAGCAGAATATAGCCGTTATGAAATTCGCCGTGAATTGACAGCAATTTAGTCCGCCGACTTCCGTCTAAGTCAATTTGAAAGCGAATTAACGACGGATAAGTTGTACGTCTTGTCAATTTAAAGAGACACGTGGCAAAACGGTGTTTGAGGACCGTTGTATTTTAATGCTCATTCAATTTGAGAACCAAGAGGTGGGGTTCATGTGATGCCGTATAGGGTGGAGGTTTTCTTTCTCGACTACCCTTTACTCATAGTTAATGGATACCCTGAACTTGACATGAACTTGGCAGCGACCAAAAATGCACTTTGCAGTGCAGTTTTTAATGAGTATATACATTGAATATACGTTGTAGGATACAGTTTTGTGATTGGAAATATTTTGTTGATGGGTAAGTAAAGGTYAGTAGATTTTTTTTCTTAAACCATGGGGAAATTGGTAACACCTCCGGATTATCYGGGCTTGGYTGAGGTTCAAATTCAACGGTTGTCACTATAAACTCAAGAGCATATTCAATAGCCCGCAAGCCAAATATACCAATAACTTGTGACTCAGCAGGGACCGAGACCTCCCGACCTCCACCCGGAGTGGAAAGTCTATCTCAACCCGGAGTGGAAAGTCTATCTCAGGGGTCGCCTACACTTTGAGCCTTATCACAGCAGGCCAATGTCTCTATGGGGTTTGATCCCTKGTGGGTTGGGTGAAAATCACCGTSCYMACCAATAGGCATAGATTTTAGCACTCAAATCGTTATGTGGAGAGGGTTCCTTGTCCCACAAATAAGGGGYCTCGTACACCAATTTTGTGTCTAGCTTAGGGGTGACCTTAAAATTAAATTATTATTATTATAAATTTAAATTTAATGAAGTTTTTCTAGATTAYGAGGGTTTGTTTTCACTAAATATTCYCAATAATTTTTTATCTAAAGAGGAGAAGATTATTTATAGTTKTYTTTTWWKWAAATACATTATAATTATAAGTATATATTATACAATTTGAGTRAGCCTAATGGTTGTGTTTACTCCCAATAAATTATAGRGTYAAATTCAGAGGGGATAGRGTATGTACATYTYYCTAGAYTTTAGGAGTCAAATCCYTARAGTYTYTTATCCYWCAAACAAGRRGGTTMTCATACACCAWTTTRATRTCTCATACTAAGGTRAMCTTAAAATTAAATTATTATTAYATATTTTAAATCTTGCATTTCTATAATATTAAARTTAACTTTAATTTGATTGTAAAAAGCAAAYCAAACAAWRCAACAGTTAGAAATAATTAAATTAACTTTAATTTGATTTTGATTGTAAAAAGCAAATCAAACAAAGCAACGCTTAGAAATAATTAAAGATTTATGCTTCTATAAATAATTGGTATAATGGTTAGATGGATTTTGAGGTGAGTATTTGATGTTTTAGAATAACGTTTATTAGAAATAATTAAATTAACTTTAATTTGATTGTAAAAAGCAAATCAAACAAWGCAACGCTTAGAAATAATTAAAKATTTATGCTTGTATAAATAATTGRTATAATGGTTAGATGGATTTTGAGGTGAGTATTTGATGTTTTAGAATAACTTTTATTGTTAAAACTTTTCAAAGATAAATTAATTTSTTYAAAATATTYTTATTCATTAAAACAAAACTCAAGTAGCATTAARTTGGTTAATGATTCWKTTTTAATTMATCCTTCTTTACATTTTGAAGAGKTYCTTAYTTTGTTTTTTCATTATGGATAGTTYTTAAGCTCGACTCAACCTTCGAATAGGTTAAATAAGAATATGATTATACTTGAAACTTAAGAATATGATTATACTTGAAACTTAAAATGTTATGCAAGTTTAATGKTTTATGSTCATTTTAGAAAAAWWWMATTARAAATGATTATTGATTYATTKAATTYTTTTTTGGAGAATAYGAGGTTGATCCACTCGAATGCAAAAGGGTATATCTACTCTAAATTTTATCTCGAAGAAGGATAAAGCACAAATTTTTGATAAGGGTCCACACTCTATATAGACAAYACTAATATTTTTATGAYGCCATGGTACCCTAGTTTCAAGTTGCATATARAATCATCAACAAAGATGTGAGTTTAGTCAGAYTGTGTAGTGTCTCTCTTCAATGTTGGAGTGYGAATAYCCCTTYAACTATTGGCAACACCTTAGGCAAGTTTATTACMTTGAGCTTAGAAATGGGAGAAGACCCTTCACCAATATTGCCCTAGATCTACATTGTTGAAAAGCAAGAATCTTTGTTGGACACAAGTTCTCATCAATGAACATATAGCATTCAATTGTAGGTTCGCTTTGAGCATGCACATATGATAACTTCTTACCTAAAGATAAGGGTAAAAAGTGGTTGAATAGTAAACTTACCCTCATGGTGGAAGAATTGGGAGCTAAGTCACCACTGGGTGACTCCATCTATCGATTCAGACGAGTTGTCCCTGAAGCTTAAGCCATTGATCCTACCCTACCCACTGAGGTGGGAGGTGTAAACACTAATATAGAGATAACTAAGGAGTCATTTTCACCACTTCAACCATCTGTGTTCCATTGTTCCACTAGATGGGTTGATAAGCAAGAGCATGGATTGGACAATTAATAGCAGGAAATGAAACCAGTTCTTTCAACCAAGCTAGAAAATGCATTGTAGTTAGTGTCATCGAAAAATTCAATAGTCTCTAATCAATGAGATGGTTGAATGAAATTCAAAAAAAGGGTAATGCACCAATCTACATGAACATTGAGTCAAGAAAGTCAACAATTGGTGTTTTTTTAGCAAATTATGGAGAGCCATGTGACAACTTACATGTCATTTTTGGTGAGCAAAAGTCATCATTGATCCTTTCGAATACAATGAAAAGATTGTAAATTATTTATAATGGAATCGACAATATGCATAATCAAAAGAAGAAGAAAATATTGAAAGATGTGTCCATTCCAGAGGAAATTGATTTATTTCAAAGGACAACTATTATAGTTGGAATAGAACCATGACATGCAATGACACAATTTCAAATCAAGCTAGCTATAGGTGGAATAGGACCATGGGTGTATAGTGACACAATTTCAAATCAAGCTAGAAACTTATTAATCAAAGACTTTCAAAACTTGATAATAAAATATCTGCCACCAAGCACATGGTCTTTCAAGATGGGTAAGAGTTCTCTAAGTAAATCATAGATGGGATGAACTCAATTTGGACAATATCATAGAAGACAAAATCACAAAACCTCAAGAACCCAACTAAGAAAGAATGCCAACAAAGTATGTCCATCAATAAGTGACATTTTTTTGTCTCCATGTCTAAAGTTGATGTAAGCTATGTTGCATACCTCATGTTTTGCCAATTATTGTCCTTCTCTATCAATGTCTTAAGAACTATTAGGCTAGAAGACATGGATTGTTTTTCTATGAGGTCTTTTGGCTTATGTTACTATCATATAATAAAATTCTCTCTTTTAAAAAACTAAATGTCCTACCTTCACAATGTTTCCTTTCTAACTTTTGAAAGCCCAAAGTTCTAAGAGGAACTCATCAATGTAATAGAGATCTAAACTAAGAACGACATTCTTGTCAACCACTAGTGACTATTGTTCGATGGCAAATTGTGAGATGATCACTGCCAAATATTAAGGTACAACATTCTAAAAGACTTTATTGTGCAATGGTTGCTATGTCTCTCATTGTGGGGATTCAAATTATAACGATGACTCATTTAAAAAAAAAAGGTTCAAAAGAATTATTTTTCTTGTGGAGCATTTATCAAGAGAGGCCATGTGATACGCTAATGTGTAACATTAAAAATACTAATCGAGAACGTAACTACTGACTTAACGAGAATTGTGGCCTCAAAACAAATACTCTACCCCAAAATATTCGTATTTTTGGTCAAAAACACCAAAGTCAACCCTTGAATTGAAAAGTGGTGTTCCCAAAATCACTATTTATTTTTCGAGGTTAAAATTACAACATTTTTCCACCATGACCTTAAGTCCCTGTAAAATTGCAAACAAAAAACTTAAAATCAACCCCTAGATCAAAAAATGGTACTCATAATCACTTATTTTTTCATGGTTAAAATTATGACTTGTTTGAAACTATGGTCTTGACAACCCGTACCATTCTAAACAAAATCTTAAATCAATCCCCAAATTGAAAAGTGGTGCTATCGATAGCACCCTTTTTATAGGGGTTAACATTACAACTTGTTTGAATCGTGGTCTGGACAATTGGTATCGTTGTGAACCAAAACCTCAAAATCAACCTCTAAATTGAAACGTGGCACTACAAGTAACACATTTTTTTTGTATTTTGGGCTTAAAAGTGTAACATTTTTTAAATTGTGACCTAGAAAACCAACATTGTTGTAAAGAAATCATAATGAAAAAGAAAAACAATAAACAATAAATAATAAAAACAAAAATTGTCAATCGGGTTTAGCTCGAGTGATTGGGAGGAATGATTGTTATCCCCCCACCCAGGTCAGTGCTTCCAAGTGACATGTTGAGCTCATAACAAGTATATTGTTAGGCTTCGACCCATGTTGATGATCGACCTTGTACCCTGAAGATTATAGGGTTTACCCTGGATACCATCCTCAAATTGAGGGAAAGCACTGGATGGTTATCCCAAGACCTAAAAGAGAGAGAAAAAAAAGATAAAAATACATAAAAACAACCCTAAAAAAGAGAATGATCAAAAACATTATATATATATATATAAATTTCATAAATTTATTTTTTTAATTTATATATATATATATATATATATATATATATATATATA
>ML790334.1:352604-366558 GCA_009831015.1 Picea engelmannii | reverse complement strand
TATATATAAATTATAATTATATATATATATATATATATATATATATATATATATATATATAAATTATAATTATAATCCTAAATTTAAAAATAAAAAAATATTAGAAAGGGGATGTTGGAGAATCGCCCCTTCTCCCTTTCAACATCCCCATTTACCCTCTACCCCTCCCGCGTTCTTGCCCCCGACCATGCCCAGCGTATCTCAGCTCCCTCTCGTGGCCCAATTAAAAACTCGTTGCTACATGCGAGTTGCAAGGGGAAGGAATGAGGGTAGGGTTATGGGTAGGTGTGGTGGGAGGGGTAAGGGGTAAAGAGAGATTATCGCTCCTCCCGTGGCCCACCTATAAACCAAACACTACATGTGAGTCGCAAGGGGGAGGAATGAGGGGAGGGTTGTGGGTAGCGGCCGTGGGAGGGGTAAGGGGTAAAGGGAGATGTTTTGGAGCGAATCACTCCCTGTCCCTTCTTTTAATTTTTTAAACATTTTTTTTTTTAATTATGTGTTTTAAATTTTTATTTCTTTTTAAGTTTTGTTTTTAATAGTTTTTAATATATATATATATATATATATATATTCGTGGAAAAAAGCAAGTAATTTTTTTTATAAAAGACAAAATTACAATAGTAAATGTTGTAGCATTTATATTGGCTTTTCTTGTTTCATAAAGTTCTGTTGAAGTTTTGCTCCATTCCAAAACTGATCATGCTCACCATATAGGTTCATAGTGTTTTCATGTTTTTTCATCAAAAAAAGTTGTGTATAGTCCTTCCACGTAAGGGAGCAAAAATATAAAACTTGAAAGAGCAGTTGTAAAGTCTTTCATCAAAATGAGATATAAACATAGGCCTGTGGAGTTGAAAAAGTAAAAACATTATTCAGAGAGAGGGCCTAGAGATGCAAAGAAGTTCTGAGGAGTCGGACGTGTTCTCTTCCTAGACTTTCCAGCAGCTTTGGTCCAGGTCCAATCCAACCTTTAAGAGGTTGTCCACTTCTTGGTTCCATCTCCTGTAGACATGCATGAAAGTGACATGAGTGAAAGAAGAAAGAATTTGTCTAGTGTCCTCTAGTACTAGTTGAAGTGTGAATGTGTGCAGTGTTTGACTTTCGTTTATGCAATTTATCGCCGAAGTGGAGTCTCCAAAAATGTTTATGTGGGATAAACCTTTTTCCTTAGCCAGGGTGAGGAGAAGCTTTACCACCCATAACTCACTGAGAATGTTGGTGGTAGTGCCCAGATGGGTAGAAAAAGAGATTTTTGTGTCAAAGTCTATGTATATGATTCCCCCAGCAACACTTGTGGAGGGGGAGCCATGAACTTCCCCACTGAAGAAATCCAAGGGTAAAGAAGGGTCAATGTTCGGAGGGGAACGAGAGGGGGAAAGGTTTGGGGAGCGTGTTTGAAGGAAGGAGAGGAGGATGGATAGGGAGGAGGTAGAGGTGTGGATGGGGGAGGGTTCAGTGTCTTTGAAAATAGCATGGTTTCTGGCAATCCATATACCTCAGGTTGTAATGATAGGGGGATATTTATGTGGGGAGGTGGAGGGGGGAAAGAGCCAAGATTTGAGGGCTTCATCAACTGAAGTTCCTTGCCAGGGTTCAGATAAAGTAAGAGAAAAATTCAAGTTGGTCCAAATTGCCTTTGTGAAGGGGAATGCATAAACATATGGGGGATATCCTCTTAGTCTTGTTTTTAGAGGGGCTCCCCACCAAGGGGTTGGCTCTTCAACATGCTCCAATATTAAAGCCAAGTAGCCATGCTTCGAGACATAGGACCTTGTTGTGTTAAAAGACTAGATGAGGGAGTCTTTTTGGTCGAAGATATTGACCATGGAATAGGAAAGAGCTTCGGTGTATTCTCTCCATATGAAAGCATGTAGCTCATTTAATCCCACTTCCTCCCAACTTAACCACTGAGTAGTACCATGAGCATAATTCCTTTTGGCTATATGATGGAGTTGAGTGAACCCTACATTATTGGGCTATTGTATAACAGGCTCTACGAGAATATATTTACCTTTGCATTCTGTTGTTCCTGAGATTAATCCTAAGGCTCAAAGAATAATGTCATGCATCAGAGGTTTTAAAAGGAATGTTTTAATGAGTGCTTTTTCTACCTTCAGTTTTATGAGAACTGATCTTTAAATGAAATTAATAATAGGACAGAATAGAGGTTGTATCTCGTTATCTAAGTCACAATTATAATATCGAGTGATGTAGAAGGAATTACAAAACTGTTAAACAAAGTCAGGTATCAATTACAGATAAGTCTCACCTTGTTTGCAGTAGAAGAAAATTAGAGAACTCACCCTTGAACAAGATATAAAATGCAGTAATTCACATAGATCACAGGTTTTGTTTTACTCACAGTAATAACAAAGGAAAAGTTATTTACTGAATGAACTCTTGGTATAATATGATCACAGTAGATGTAATACTAAATTGCAACCAATCACTCTTCAAGAATTACAAAAAGAAATTCAGAGAAATGGAAACAAAGAGGAAACACATAACTCAAATTGAACGAAACTTAGAATCTATGTCTGCACTTGTATTAATACTCAAAAAATAGAGTTTCTCTATTACATTCGGCAAGAAGCAACCCTCAATATATCTTAAATCTATGTATTTATACAAACTCCGTCACAACCGAAAATCGTTGGACTTCTTACAATATTTAACTAAAAATAACATACATCTGAATAAAACAACAGCGTGTAAATTTTGATGAGTTTCACTAGCGTTTTCCTCTGTCTCTTCGTCTGCTAGTAGAAGCACTCATTTTGCTTAGTCCTTTGGGATGGGTACACATACCATTAAGTCCACCTTAATCATTTGGCATATTGTCTTGGCCGTTTGATTTTGTTGGCATATGTCCCTTCGGATGTGTTCATCGGGGAAATGAATTACAGTTGAGGTCATGGGGGGGAGGATAATCATATGCATAGCACAACATTGGCTCGTCAAGGGATGGATGACAGTCACAAGGAAAAGTAATTGTCTATGAAAAGAATGATGAGGGAACAAGTGTCCAATGATGAGGTGGGATGAGTGGAGGTTAAAATGCGGGTGGACGAGGTAAGTGACTATTGGAAGGTGAAAGGTAGAAAGGGTGGAAGGGATGAACACTATGCATGTTTTCTCACTTGCTCCTGGCTATTCTTTCTTTTCCATTTTCAATGCATTGGGTGCATCTATCCATCAATGCCACCACGAACCTTGAAGGCTCAATCCTTTCATTTACTTCGAAGGCAAATAATTTATTTTGTATTTGGGGCAGCTTTTCTTGAATCTTGTTCACTTCTTGGACTGTGGCCTGAAACTGCGAACTTGGATTAACCAACCATTTATTGATTTTAAGAAGATCAATGTGGCTCATTCCTTGAATCCCTGCCATAGTTTCTTCTTTGTTCTTTCTGGAATTTTGTTGGTTCATTTCTATCTCAATTTTCCCCAAGGCTTCTGAGATATCATTCCCCTCAAACTCAATCAGCTTTTTGTTTAATGATGACAATGCCTCTAGACAAGATTCTTTCACCTCCCTGGTAAATTTCTTTCCTTCTTCTAGATTTATTTCTCAGGCCTTTAAGGCCTTTAGGGCCATCTCACCTCTTAATTGTTCAGAATAAGAGAGAAGAGGAAAATCAGGGACATTAGCTTTCTGCATCAATATGAGAACTTCTTGAAACTTGGACCAGGCTGAGCGGGCCTATTTTATCTTGACATAGATATTCTTTAGGGAAAGGTCTACTGCCTGATAACATTTTTGGATGGCATCTACTTTCAAAGAAAGTTCTTGCTGGGCAACTTCCAACTTCTCATTAATTTTCGATGCTTGAGTTCTGAAGGCCGAAATGTCTATCATTGTGCCTTTTGTTAGGGTCAATCTGGCCTGCAACTACTCTATAAACTCGTCAGGCTGAGTGACTAGACCGTGGTTGGTCTGTGAACTCTGATGGAGCAGATCAAGGTTATCCTGTAGTTGTTTGATTTGTTGTCGATCACTAGCCCTGATTTGCTCAAAATCTTGGTCCATTTTGTTTCTGATAGTCTGCTCTGTGGTATATATCTGATTTTGCAATTTTTCTAACAATAGGCACTTATATCGCAGTTGTTTGGTCAAATTATCCACTGACCATTGATTGGCAGTGGCAAAAGCACCTAATGAATCTGCAACTTCTTTTGCAAACTCTGGACCATTATGGCCATTCCTGTCATACACCAGTCTTTGCCTTTTAGTGATGACTCCATCCTTTTGGTGAGATTCTCTTTTCATGATGGATTTCCATTTCTTACTAAAGAATAAATCTGAAGGAGGCATCTCTTCGGAAAATATGGGAGTAAGATCACCCACAAAAGTGAGTTCGAAATTAGGATTTCCGAAGCTGGTTTGTAGAGAGGTCAATGATGCAATGGGAGAAGCAATTTCGGTGGAATGTTGTTGTCCTGTCGTATTAGGGGTGCCAATAGGAGTTGTTGGTGTTGAATGAGAGACAATTTGTCACAGATTCATGAAGGCCTCGAACCATGCTATTACCTGTGGATCATTTAGCCCTGACAATGACGTCCTTATCTCCTGAAAGAATACCTCTGGGATTTTTGGGACTTTTTTGGCTTTGTGTTTAGTGGAGGAGCTTGGTTTAGATCATGTAGACTTAGCTTCCTATGGAGGAGGCACGGCTATTGACTCTCCCTACAGTATCTTTGGCAGACTGTTTCGCCTGTGTTTCTGAAAGCTAAGGAAACCAACTTGTTGGTCTAGGGGTAGGGTCAGAAATCTTCTTTGGACTTCCTCATAAGATCTAACTCCCCTGAATATTTCATCATACGGGGAATTATCATGCATGTACCGCTTCATGTTGAATTGGGCCAGATGGTTTTCCACTATCTTATGTGGATCATGTTTCTTGAACTCAATGTCAACCAATTTGACATCCTCTAGGGCTACAACCTCAACTTTAGAGTGGCCAAAATCCAATAATGTAAACATGCCAACTTGAATGGGGAAAGTCAACCAAACCTTTTTCTGAGCTACTTTAAGCTTCTTGTTGATACCTCCTGCTAGTGTCTGGTACGCCACTTCTCTGCATACCAACCTGTCGGGTAAAAAATGTGGGAGAGCATGAGGAGGAACATAGCAACCAAAAACGATGATGTAAGAGAAATTCTCCTCAATGAACCAATCTATGAGCTTGCTTAGGTTTCCCATAATCCTCTCTAAAATCTGGTGAGGTGGGTGACCATAAATGGCTATGTGGATAGTTAATACGACATTGTGACAGATTTCATAAAAGAAATCCTCAGATTTTTCCTCCCACAACTTGGAGTGATAAAAAAGAATAGGTTCAGAACTGGTCGGGGTCCAACTCCAGTTCATCAAGGGAAAAGGGATCATGAAACAGATGGCATCCATAACATATGTCGACATGTAAAAATGGGCAGGCCTCCCTTTTGATTTTTCTATTTTGTAATCAACAATTTCTTTGGCCAAATTATCCGATAGCATTTTGGCCCAATTGAAAGTGTAACCCTCGGCTACCTCATTCATGATTGCTATCCACTCCACAAAGAAATGTGTAGGGCTCTTCTTCCCGAACAAGCGACAAAGCATCATGGCTACATACAACATATGAGCGTCTAAAGACGTTGTGGTGTATGTACCATGAGCATTGGTTCTGAATTTTTCCGGATGTCCCCACTAGGTCTTGATTATATCATGACCGCTCCTGGCATATTGGGTGCATTCTTTTCTCTCGAACTTTAGAAGGAATGTGTCATTGTAAGTGTATTTAGGAGTAGGGGAGAGTTTATACATTACTTGTAGGTGTTTTGGTCAGAAAGAGTTGATGGAAACCTGCTGGTGGTTGATGATGCTCCGCGTCTGGATGTCAACATGTTCCAAGGCCTAGCTTATCATATCATTGTAAGGCATGATTCTCGGTCATGCAACTATCTTGTGCACCTCTGATTGTGCTATATATCTAAGCTTAGCTGCATAAGAGTCATCGTCTTCTTCGGCGGAGTCTTCTGGATAGTTGATGATTTCATGTTCCACGATCTAAAAAACTTGTGTCCAAGTTTTAATGGTGTCAACAACCCACGGAGTAGTGTCCGAAAGAATCTCTGCATTCGAGTTTGAATCCTCACCCATTGCATTAAGAGTTGTTTCCATTTTTCACGGCGCCATAATCTCCAAGGAAACAGAGTGAGCTTACCTGTTATAGGGGAATTCTGTGAGTTCTTCAATTGATAAAACTGCTAATTGCGAAAGGTGAAAATGATTTTGAAATTGTAGTGCTTTTATTCAAACAAGAATTTATCGATCTTCATATAGCCTCACTAACGAGGAATTTATTACCCTCGAATGGAATTGACTACCTGGAAATATGTAATCTTCGTTTGAAATCATTATCTTTAATTGATCATAAATGCCATCAATACTTTGATAGTTCACGTTTGGGAGCTCTGGATGTGACAGGGTGGAAACCTCTCGAATCCTGAATTCGCAGGGGAGTTAATCTTTGAATAATCGCTTTTAAATCTTAATTAACTGTGTGTAAAACGTTGAATTAAATTCAAGTGTTTCAGAAGTTCGAACTTCGGGGGGTTTTGAAAATAGCACAATAGAAATTTCCCAAAATCTAAAATTGTGAATTAAATAATTTACGATTAATCTTCCTTAAGTCTTAATTAATCGTGTTTAACTTTCGTTATTAAATGTTTAACTAACTCCTTTTTTACTCTTTGAAATGTCCAATGCTTCGGCATTTTGAAACTACGGTGATTTTTGAACTCACTCTTTGTTAAATTCCCGAAGGGCCATCTCCCGAAGTGACATGGCAGAGATGATGTCATTTTGGATGACGTGTCAAGGAGAGAAAGGTGTCACGGGTCACCCGAGAGCGTGTGAATCATCCAACATAAATTTCAAAAATAAGTGCCATGAGTGAGCTTATGAAAGATTTAAAAGACACGCGTCTTCTAACTTGTGTTCATGGGTTCTTTAGAATTTATCGTGAGTTGTTATTTTTGGGTTTTGGAGCTTCGGGGTTTTTATTGTTTGGACTTATGGGAACACCCGAAGCGCGGAGCTCCAAAGCAACTGTTAGGGACTTATTCTTTAAAACTCAAGCGACTCTAGAACTTCGGAGATCATTAGGATCATTTGATCAAATTAAGGGAACTCATCGATGACGAATAATGTATGCGCTTTATTATTAAACAACAAGCAATGAATTTGTTTTTAAAATTAAAAGGCCATTTTCCAAGTTTTCATTTTCTTTGGGTAAAATTTTATTCCTAAGAGGTGAAAAATATAAAACTCAAAAGTTCAGAATTGTGTGTGTTCCAACACATTCAATCCATGGATCTCTACCTATGAGGAAGTCTTCTCCATTCACGGTCTTCCAAATGATCCAATTCCCTATCAGAGGGAAAGCCTTGATTGTGGCTTTCCATATGATTGATCCATTCTTGGATATTTTTTGGATTTTCCTTATCCATTCAATAGTAGTGTCCTAGGGAAAATATTTTTCTCTTAAAATGCAAGCCCATAGGCCAGAGTTTGTGATGATTCCCCATGCATTTTTTGGGGCCAAGGCTTGGGAAAATAGATGAATATTTTTTATGCCCCATCCACCATATGACTTTGGGAGAGATACCCTTTTTCTATGCCAGGACAAGAGGTATTTTTTCCTCTGCTCCAGCCCATAAGAACTGAAAGGATAACTGACTCATTTTCTCTAGAATTCCCTTAGGGACCCATTCTAGGGAAGTCCAATAGATTGGGATTGCTTCTAGAAAATATTTGACTAAAACCATGCATCCGACTCAAGATAGCCATTGATTTTTCCATGAGAGCAATTTTTTTTCTATTTTTTAGCAGAGTCACTACTAGTCCCGCTTGCTATATTTATTTGACTTTAAATTGAACCCTAGGTATTTCAACCCATTCAGGTTCTCTTAAACAGAAGTTCCGAGGGTTTTGGAGATATGTTGACATTCAGATTTTGTTAATCCCTGGGAGATAAGGGAGGATTTATCCATATTTATTTCCATGCCCATAGCTTTGCAGAAGGTTTGAATAATCTCTTTTAGAGTGGAGAAGTAGGAGATATTCCCTTCACAAAATAATAGAATGTCATCTACAAAAATAAGGGGAGTTAGGGAGAAAGTGGAGTTGATTTTGATACCTTTGATCTTTGTTGTTGTGGCTTCACTGTGAATAATCTTGCTAAGCCATCCTGCCACTAGAAGAAAGAGGAGTAGGGAGAGGGGGCATCCTTGTCGAAGTTCTCTTTCTACTTTGAAGAAATTGGTGGTTGATCCATTTGTGAGGAGGGAAAAAGATGTTGTAGAAATGCAATTCATTATCCAGGTGACAAAATAATGGGAGAAGCCCAAGTGAATCAATAGAATCATGATGTAGAGCTAGCTTACTCTAACGAAGGCCTTTGAAAGATCGACCTTATAGGTGATGGCCCTATGCTTTGTGTGTGAATGGAATGAAGACCTTCCTAAGGGATCCCTATGGCTTGATGAATCTGTCTTCCCCTCAAAAAACCAAATTGTTCCTCATAAATGTTTTCACTTAGGGTATATTTCATTCAGTGGGCTATGATTTTTACAATGATTTTGTAAATATTGTTGCAAATCGAAATAGGCTTGAATTTATCGAAATTGATAGGGTCATCCACTTTTGGAATGAGGGCTATAAAAGTGGCATTGAATGGGGCATGGATTTTCCTAGATCTTCTTGAATGTTCGATCGTTTTTAGAAGGTTTTCTCCAATGATCTCAAAACATCCTTTGTCAAAGTCTATTGAAAAACCATATGGGCCCTACGATTTTGTCCTTCTAAAAAATGTGGATGGTTTTTTCCAATTCATCCTTTGAGATTTCTTCCATTAGCTTATGATTGTCCTCTAGGGATATGAACCTAGGGAAGAGACTTGCCACCTTTATGATGTAGTCAATGTTCACCTTGGGATCAACTTCGAAGAGTGTTTCAAAGTGGGTGATGCCTTCAAGTGCTATGTCTTCAAAGGATTTTTCCGTTGATCCATCACTTCTGTGAGTTGACCAAATGGTGTTGTGTAGCTTCCTGTTATTGACAAAGTGTTGGGAAAATTTTGTGTTATCGTCTCCCTCTTGCAACCATAGGGCTCTGCTTCTTATTCTCCATTCATGTTCTTTATTTTGGAGGATTTGTCTTCTTTGGATATCAAGAGAATTGTGTTCTTCCTTAAACTCCTCTGTGAGATTCCCATGAGGTTCTTTTGCATGCCAATTCATCATCTTTATTTCTATATCCGAGAGGGTTTTTCTTTCATTATGCTTCCTAATTTTATTCCAAGCGATGGAGTTCACCTTTTCTCACTTGAGGTTTGTCATGAATTGTATGGTTGGATATTCTGGAAGACATGGACTGTAAGGAACCCAACAATCCTTGATAGCCTCCAGATAGGATTTTGATTCTAGCTATAGTGGGTTGAATCTGAAAGGGTTAGGAGGCTTCTTTCTAGGTCCATCAATTTTAAGCAGAATGGGGTTGTGGTCGAATAATCCACCCTATGCCACCCATTTTCTGAAGCCCATGAAGGAGAGAGTCTAAGAGAAGGAAACATTCCAGCCTTTTTGCAACCCTTTCATTTTCAGCCTGCATATTTCTCCAGGTGGGGTTGTATTTTACAGGTTGTATGTCAGATAAGCCCACTTCATACAATTTTAGAATGAAAAAATCAGAGAGTGGATATTTTTGAGTCGAGGGCCCCCATATTTCAAAACATCCTAGTGTGAAGTTTGGATCCCCACGAATGATGAAAGAGCGTCGATGGAGATTTGTGTTGAATAAAGACTGCCAAAATTCCTTTCTAGCAGAGTAGGGTTGTCACACACCCGGCCCCTTAAGTATCCTTTTAAGGGATGGGGCATAAATTTTATCTTTCCTACATCTCACTGAATCCTTCAAATAAGGATTCCATCACCTTGCGCTCACCGAGATCTTTCCAACGACTTTATCCTTGTCTGAACTCGAGCTCTGGTTTAAAATTTATGGTCCTCCCAAGTTTTCAGGATGTCTTTGTCCAATGACCATCCTCTTTTCCACGTGGCTTCACTCCCCCGGTAACATCCAACATGACACGACCGTGACCTGAGTCGCTACCCTTGGCAGTGACGTGACCACTGGTTGCAGGGAGTATCTCCCAGTCTTCGTGGATATCGAGCCTTCGACCTTTCAACATTCTTACACAGGTCTAAAACTTCCCAGAGACCTGAAGTCTTGAAGTCTCTCACCACTCCAGGATCTATGGTGGAGTTCTATCCACCCTTAGATCTAATGGTTGGGATCTATCCAAACTTACCCATAACCTATAGTTGACAAGGGGTAAGTGGGTCCCACCTTAACTCGTGTCCCATACCATGGTGCCATGTGGACCTGCATGGTCATGCCGCATCACCATGGTATATGTGGGACCACTAAATCAGGGATTGACACTTTAGTGAGGGAGTCTCAGCACATCGACATTTACCACACCCTCCTATATCCTCAAATCTCTTAGAGCCATGGAGTCCCGAAGTTCCAAAGTTCCAGACTCTTGGAGAGGGTCCCACACACACACTTAACTTAGGGTTTATCATGAGATTTATTTCATCTTGCTGAGTAATTAATATCTAGCCTTTGGGCCAAATCCTAGGTTATGTTCTACCGTGAAAACCCGAAGTCCTGAAGTCTTGGAATTCCCAAATTTCAGTGGACCGTCGATCTGAGATCCTTCAAGATCCTTCTCGACTGCTCGATCAAGGTTAGTGGAAGGATAGAATAAGCGAAAGTAATAACTGACAACAAAAGGTAGTCACTCCCTCGTGACCACTTCGACCGGTAACACTACGGAAAGGGTTAAAGGTTGGGAAATTGCAATATTCATGAACTCCCACCAGTCGTATGATCAAATGGAAATTTTGGGTTGCATCCTCACCGTTGAACCCATAAGAGGACAAGGACAAGGATCACATCATTGATCTGTGATCATGATCAACAATGAGGGAAATACCCACGGTCAAAATCTGTTAGGTGTTTAACGATAAGGTGGATACCATGATAACATGTACGAAACTGCCAATTGTCGGTCAAACTGTTTGGTCACTATTCCAACAGGTTACCTTCGGCAAAAAATGGATGTTGTGAAGTTCCAACATCCCGAAGTCCCAGACCTTTGAAGTCCCAAAGCCCGAAGAGCTTAACTCCTTTTGGGCGTAGAGAAGGGTTCCTAGTCCTGATCATATGGGACTTGACAAGCCCCGAGAGCTACACTCTCGAATCATATATGATATTTTGTTAAGCCCATAGACTTGAGCCCACATAATCATATATGAATCATATTCATGCATATTTTTATTTTCTTCTCCCCTCTGGACACAAGTTTCCTCCCTTTTCTTGCCTTGCCCTTCAAGATTTCATGGGTCAGGTTAGGAAGTTTTAGATGGTACTCTACCCATATCCCCCATTGACTCTTGAGGGAATACTTCCCAACTACTAGTTTGACTAATAATTAAGTTTTCTCTGGGGCAGAATACTATTCTAGAGTTGTGCATTTATATCTAGGAAGGTATTGGCCTGGCAGGGGTCAACTCACCATTATTGGTTCCCCTACCATCCCTTCTCATGCATCATTATTTATTTGGAAACCCTCTTTCAACGATCATGCCACTAATTTCCTTTCATTTAATAACAAAATGTATATACATTAATTTCTATGGAAGGTTTCATTGTGGGTCCATCATTCATATGGTAGATATGTATATAGTTTTGTTCACAATAACAATAATATTTACAATTTGGGGGAAATAAGGGTGTTACAATCCCCTCCCCCTTAAAAGGAACATCGCCACAGTGTTATACCTGCCATTGTGGTTTTTATGTACAACAATGAACAAAAATGGGTATGCATGTTTCATGGCATCCTCCAACTCCCATGTGGCTTCATCTGGACCAAAGCGTTTCCTTTGCACCTTGACCTGGGAAATGGTTCTATTCCTGAGTGGAATTTCTTTCCAATCTAGTATGCATTGTGGTTCTGGTAGGAATTCTCCCTTTGGTTCCACCTGGATTAGAGAATAGTCAATTATATGATTAGAATCATGTATATATTTCTTCAATAATGAAACATGGAAAACATTATGCGCTTTTACTATGGGAGGAAGTGCTAGTCTATTTGCTACAAGTCCCACTCTGTCCATAATTTCAAAGGGTCTACAAAACTGAGGTGTCATCTTGGCACAAGTTCCCATTCTCAAGGAACTTCTTCTTGGTTTGATTCATAGATACACATGATCCCCTACTTTGAACTCCTTAGGAGTCCTATTTTTGTCTTCATAACTCTTATGCTTCTCCTGAGCTACCTTCATATTATGTTTTATTTGAATTATTTGTTGTTCCATTTCTTTTAATAGTTATGACCCAAGGGTTATTTTGTCTACTGGGTTATTCTATTTGATTGGAATGTTACACTGTCTACCATATAGAGCCTCAAAAGGGATCATCTTTAATGAGTCCTGATAGCCATTGTTATAAGAAAATTCTATCAGTGGTAGGTAGTCTTTCCACTTCCTGGGATGATGCATAACATGCATCCTTAACATGTCCTCTAATACTTGATTTACCCTTTATTTTTGTCCATCAGTTTGAGGGTGATAGGCTGTACTAAATAGCATTCTAGTTTCAAAACCAACAAATAGAGATTTCCAAAAATTTGAAATAAATTTTGTATCTCATTCCGATATGGTTTCCTTAGGCATGCCATGCAGTCTAAATATTTCTTTCATGAAGATATTGGAAATTTCTATTTCCTTGCAAGTTGACTTTACGGGAATAAAGTGATTAGTCTTGCTCAACTTATCCACAACTACCATAATGGCATCATTTTACTTGGTTGATTTAGGTAATCTGGTGATAAAATCAATGGAGATGGTTTCCCATTTCCACTCCAGAATGGTAGGGGTTGCAATAGTCCTGTTGGGTTCATGTGCTCTAATTTAACATGTTGACATTCTAAACATTTAGCCAAATAGTCAACTATGTCCTTTTTCTTTCTTGGCCAGTAAAATAGTTTCTTGGTGGTTGTGATCATTTTATGATAACCAGGGTGACCAGTGTATGGTATTTTATGCAATTCATCCATTATGAACCTATTCAAGTCATTTCAATTTGGGATATACAACCTACCATTGTAAGTTAGCAGGCCATCGATCAACAATTGATATTCCTCATACTTTAGGCGTGTGGGCTCTTGCTCTAAGTATGATTTCACAATTTTGAAAAGCTCATATGTTGCTTGTGCACTTTTAACTCTCTCCTTGATGTCTGATTCATAGGTACTTACAGCTACCAAGTGAATCACTTTCATACTTCTACTGAGGGCATCAACCACTCTATTTTCCTTTCCCTTAATATGTTTGATTTCGAAATCAAATTCACTGAGGCGGGACATCCACCTGGCTTGTCTAGCATTGAGTTTGGGCTGGTCAAACAAGTATCTCAACCCACAATGGTTGGTCATAAGTACAAATCTTCAGCCTAAAAGGTAATTTCCCCACATTTTTAAAACATGAACTATGGCAGCCAATTCTAGGTCATGTGTCACATAATTGATTTCATGTGCATTCAATTTCCTTGATTCATAACAGATTACATGCCCTTGTTGCATGGGGACTCCTTTGAGCCCCTCTTTGAAAGCCTTTGTACACACGAGGAAGTCCTTATGTGGGTCTTCAATTTTTAGCACTGGTGCATTGGTTAAAAGGTGTTTCAGTTGTGTTTAAGGATAAATTCGTTAGTGCGGACACAGACCAATCTCCCTAGATCCACCTAGATCTAGAACAAAACAGGACAGAATAGGACGCTTTCCTTAAGTTTTAAATATTGAATTTACTAAGAGGCAAGAATAAGTAACATACC
>ML790334.1:325634-345982 GCA_009831015.1 Picea engelmannii | reverse complement strand
AAAGGAAAAAGCCATTTCTTTTCTCAGGAAAAGTTCTTCTCCCTTCTCTCTTTAGGAACTCAGGCCACTGTGACCTCTCTGAAGGCAAGAGATAGGTTTACATCATTAACGATCATAGGGATGACGAAAATAATGTGTAACAAGTTGGTGAAAACTCTCTTCACATTCCGTGGTCCAAACAAATTTAACTCCCTTTTTTTGTAGGGAGGTGATTGGGCAACCAATCTTGGAAAACCCCTTTATAAACCTTCTATAGTATCCTGCTAGGCCCATAAAGGATTTGATATCAAATACATCCTTTAGAGTGGGCCAATACATGACGACTTTGATCTTGTCAAGGTAAACTGCAACTACTTCCTCAGTGATGACATGTCCTAAGTAATGGACGTTCCTTTGAAAAAAGTCACTCTTTCTAAACTTTGCATAGAGCTTGTGCTCTCTTAGCACTTGAAGCATTGACTTGAGGTGCTCTTCATGCTCTTGTTTACTCTTAGAATAGATCAGAATGTCATATATGAATACCAACACAAATCTGTCCAAGAATTTGTTGAGTACATTATTCATCAGACACATAAAGGTGGTTGGTGCATTGGTAATCCCAAATGGCACCACTACAAATTCATAGTGCCCATATCTTGTCTTAATGGTTGTTTTATGGAGGTCTTCATCCTCAATTCAGACTTGATGGTATCCAGACCTTAAGTCAATCTTGGAAAATATTGTAGCACCCCTTAGTTGGTCAATCAGGTCATCAATTCTTGGCAAGGGATACTTATTCTTAATGGTCATCTTGTTGAGTTGTCGGTAGTCTATGCACAATATGAGTGTTCCATCCTTCTTTTTCACAAACAAGGTTGGTGCTCCCCAAGGGGACACACTAGGCCGGATGTAACCCTTTTCCAACATCTTCTTCAACTACAGTTTGAGCTCAACTAGATCTGGTGTACTCATTCTATAGGGTGCTCTAGACATTGACACCGCTTTGGGTACAAGTTCTATTGAAAAAACAATATCTCTTCTTGGAGGTAGATCTGGTACCTCCTATGGAAAGACATCTTTATACTCTCTTAATATAGGATGGTCCCCTAGGCTTGGTTTATTGTCCTCAATAGAGTTCAACACTTGTATTGCATACAAAGGATATCCTTTTTTGCAATATTTCCTCACTTGAAGTGTTGATATTTGTCTTGCTGAGACATGATTTTGAATTCCTTGTAGTGTTCTTTTCCTCCCTTCCTCATCATCACACTCCAATGTTTTATTATAACAATCCAACTCGGATTTATGGGAAGCCAACCAGTCCATGCCAATTAGCAAGTCATAAGATCCTAAAGGGAGCATGTTTAGGGTTGCTTGGGTGGACAATCCACTCAAAATTAATTGGCATGCTTGTATGACCTTTGTCACTTTTCTTTTTGTTCCAGTGGCTAGCTATACCGGCCATGATTTAACATGTTTTACTTGCAACAATTTACATTTCTCAACAATTTGAGGGGCCACACAACTCATATTAGAACCAGGGTCAATCAAAATAGAAACATGATGGTTGAAAATCATACCTTCCATCTGCACCACTGAATCTTGGTGATCATATTGTTGATTATCCAGGGCTGCTTAAATTTTTGGCATGTTCCTAGTCACATCATTGATTGTGGTAGCCTCTCGGATGTTGTAGACGCTCATATTGTCTTGTTTCCTATGGGGGAAGTCCCTCAACAAATGTTCTTCTATGAATCCCCAACGTTTCAATGGCTCTCTCATTTTCTCGCTAGTCTTTCCTGGGACTGATCCAAAGGGTTTATTTCCACTTGGAGATGGAAAATTATGTTGATACACACTTTTAGTAGGAAGGCTTGTATTAGATCCTTTCCCATGGTTCTTACATCTTGAGGGTTTAAACCCCTTCTTCTTGAATCACAATTTTCTCTCCTTTTTCCAATCCTTAGGAGTTTATGCCTCGTGCTTGAATTTCTCACAGCAGTACCTTGCCTTCTTAATGGTGTCTTCTAAGGTCTTAGGTTCATAAAACTCAATCATGTCTCGGAAAGATCGAGACAATGCACTAATGAACCACTGTATCTTCGTCTTTTCATCCTTGATATAAGGCACATACCTCACCAACTCAAGAAATTTGTTGACATATTCATCTATGGTAAGTTGTCCTAACTTGAGCTCATAGAAATCCTTAGTCTTTTCATCATAGTGCCTCTTAGATAAGTACTTTTTCTTAAAGTATTTCTCAAATTGTTTCCATGACAACTCCTCATGAATTCCTTTCACATTCCTAAGGTCCTCCCACCAGATGGAGGCCTTTCCATTCAAGTTAAAGATGGTTATTCAGGATTTTAAGTTCTCAGAGTAGTCATGGACTCTGAAGTACTTCTTTAGGATGAGTAGCCAAGTTTCTGCTTCTTCCCCCTTCTTAATATCTCCATCGAAAGTGGGTGGTTTGGATTTCTTAAACTCTTCAGGGTCATGGCTTCTAGAATGTGTCATGCTCTTTCTTCTCCTTCGAGAATGTAAACTAGTCTCAATACTAGACAACTCCTTGGAGTTGTTAGTTCCTTCATTAGAGGAGTCTTTAGTTGAATCCTGGATATGAGCATGCCTCTTGGCCCCATGTTGGGCCTTCTTTGAGGTGCTTCTTCTTGTGTTGTCATTTTTAGGGCCATGCTTTTGTATCTGAGGTGGACTTTGGTTTCTCTTAGTATTAGGTTTGCCCACATTACTGGCCATTGTTCCATGTTGTAGTTGTCTCTGTATGTCTGATAGGATTTGCAACAGGACTGCATTTATTTCAGTTTTCTTTTCTTGTTCTCTCATGAGTCTCTCATTGTCTTCTTTAAAGCTTTGTAATTCTGCCATAAGGATTCTTATAGTTTCAACTAAATCTGGAGGGGTTTCCACCACCCTCCTCTAAACATAATATTCTTCTCTATTATGGGAGATTCCCCCCCACTCATGGTGTGTCATATGAGTAATTAATCTCCAACCTTCAGGCCAAATCCTAGTTTACGTTCTACCACGAACTCCTGAAGTCCCAGAATCCCCAAATTTTTGTGGACCGTCGATTTGAGATCCTTCATGATTCTTCTCGACCGCTCGATCGAGGGTAATGGAAGGATAGAATAAGTGAAAGTAATAACTGACAACAAAAGGTATCCACTCCCTCATAACCACTTTGGCCGTTAACACCCCATAAAGGTTGAAAGGTTGGGAAATTGCAAGATTCGCAGAATCACAAAGTCGCAAACTCCCGCCAGTCATTCGATCAAATGGAAATTTCGGGTAGCATCCTCACCATTGAACCCATAAGAGGATAAGGACGAGGGTCACATTATTGATATGTGATCGTGATCAATGATGAGTGGAATACCCATGGGCAAAAGATGGTAGGTGTTTAACAATAAGGCAGATACCATGATAATAGGTACGAGACCGCCAGTTGTCGGTCAAACAGTCTGGTCACCGTTCCAATAGGTTGCCTTCCACAAAAAGTGGATGTTTTGAGGTTCCAAAATCGTCGAAGTCCTAAATCCCAGAGAACTTAGCTCCTTTTTGGCATAGCGAAGGGTTCTAGGTCCTGATTATATGGGACTCGACAAGCCCTGAGAGCTACACTCTCAAATCGTATATGAGATTTAGTTAAGCCCACATAATTGAGCTTGTGGTCACTCAGAAGAGTGGTTTGAAGGAATATCCTTTCACCTACAAAACTCAAAATCTATAGTAGAGAAGGAATTCTTGAGGGATTGACGAGTTCAGAACCATCTTGTAGAGTTTGTCCTGACTTTGTCTTTGTGGAATCGATCCCTAGGTCAATCCATTAGGGGGAAATTAGTGCATATATAGATTCAAATAGAGGCCAACTCGCCTTTTTCCTCAATTCCTTTCAAAACCATTAATCACATGTCTCCTTTGTTAAATATGATTAAATAGGAAGCCATTGACAAAATATGAGATTTAATTTCTACTTCAAGCTTCCCATACTACTAGGCCACCAGAGCCACAAACTCTACCATTCAACAAGATAAACAATCACGCCAACATCTAGCTCAAGGAATTACATATTACAACAAAACATTCAAGGTAAAATAAAACTCAGAGTCACACTTATCTGAAACGTTGGAATTTAGTTGGCAACTGTTGAAAGGGGTTCCCTTTTCTAGCCAACCGTAGGCGCATTTTCTCTTGGAGTGTTCCTAAACTGGCCACCCCCTAGCTAGATCATGATGCCATGAGAGGGATTATGCTTGATCTCAGCAACAACAAGGGACAAATGTTACTCTCCCTTTACCACAGGAACTTGAAAGTCCATTTTTCTATCCACAAGGCAAGGGATTCTATTGTAATTTCTCACTCATTCACTGCCACTCTATTTATCATCTTTATTAGAAAACATTGTCCAAGAACTCCTATAACCAGAAAAATTTATTCACAGTTCTCTTCCTCCGAACCTGAGAGCCTCGTGTGTTCTTCATCTTATTTATTGGTCCTCCAGACCATTCATGCATCTTTTTTTTTGCTGCTCCCCCCTTTCCCACGAGTTTCCTCCCTTTTCTTGCCTTACCCAACAAGATTTTGTGGGTTAGGTTAGGAATTTTCAGATGGTACTCTACCCATCTCTCTCATTGATTCTTGAGGGAATCCTTCCCAACTACTAGCCCGACTAGTAATTAAGTTTTCTCTGGGCCAAAATATTGTTCTAGAGCTACACAGTTATATCTAGCAGGGTACCAATCTGGTAGGGATCAACTCACCATTACGGGTTCCCCTACCATCCCTTCTCATGCATCATGATCTATCTGAAAACCCTCTTTCAACAATCATGCCACTAATTTCCTTTCATTCAATAACAAAAATATGTACATTAATTTCTATGGTAGGGTTCATTGTCTGTCCAACATTCATATGGCATATCTGTCTATAGTTTTTTTCACAGTAACAATAATATTTACAGTTTGGGGGAAACATGGGTGTTACAAGGGACCGTAGATGTTTGTGCAAAGAAAGTCAAAATTGAGTTCATTAGAGAAGAATTCGATGTAGAGAACTGAGAGAGAGGCCCAAGATTTTGTGAGTTTAAGGGAGGATTTCTTCCATCTTGTGATGATTCCACCAAATATTCCTTGAGTGTCAAGTGCAAGGAAATCTCATCTTGGGAAGGAGGTGGAGAAGGATGTTTCAACTTTCTTTCCAACAATCATGGTTTCTTGGAGGAGCATAATAGAAGGGGAGTGAAGTTCGACAAGTCTCTTGATGGCTAATCTTTTAGCGAGATTAGTCGGCCCTTGACAGTTGTGGGAGAGCACAATCATCTTGAAACCTTGCTAGGGGTATTTTCTCTAAAATCCCCAAGAAGAGTTTTTTGTTTTCTAGATCTAATTTCTGAATAAGCTTGATTTTTTGCATAAGAAAGGAGGGTCTTTGTAATATACCTAGTATATCACATTTATTATTATTTAATAATATTTTATAGGTTTGTTATTATGTAAATAGGCATTATAATGTAAATGATAAGTCAATGATAAGTCATGACCTTTGGAAAAAACATGACTTATCATTCCCCACGTGTATTTATATACACGTATTGTATTTCATATGATGCCAAGTAAATATATAAAATGGATAGTAAATAAAAGATAATTTATTATGAATATATGGAATTATGTTATGTATTCACGATGTTCTCATGAAGTGGACCACCAGCTCCACTTCATTTGGTATAAGAGCAAGTCTCGATCCGACTTTTGGCTAACCCCATTGTTTCAGAATTTCTCTTAGAAATCCAGGTCGTTGACCAGGTTAGGGCATTTTTCCATTAAAAAATATCATCAAAAATTACCATTAGAAGAAGAAAATTAGAAGAAGTTAGTACCAGATATCAAGAAGAAGAAAAAAAAAACAAAAATAAAGGAAAAAAAAGTTTAATTTATATTTTATAATACATTTTTAATGTATTGGGCTTTTAGTCTTTCAATTGGTAGAAAATAAAGAAAAAGGAAGAACAAAAAAAAATGTAATTTAAAATAAAAGGTCCAAAGAAGAAGGAAGAGTAAATTATGATTCTATTGTTGGTGGTTTACAGGCCCATGGTTTTGGAAAACCATTGGTCCATGGTATTTCCCTACAATATTAAAAAAGAATTTGCAGTGGTAACTTTTCACAACTTTTTTACATGTGGGGTTGAAGCCAAAATAAAAATTTAATGACCTAAGTCTTTTGGAGTAATATTAATTCAACCCCAATTAACTTGTGTAAAGGATATTTATAAGGGAAAAGTAAGAAGAGAGGGTATTAAAAGAAAGAGATAACTTTTCATAAGTTACAAAGTTATTTTAAATAAAAAGTGATAAGGTTTAAAAGATAAAGGGAATTATTAAAGTTGCTTAATACCTTTTATTAAATTGGAAGGCAACCAAAGTAATATTCAAGATATTCAAAGGAGGAATATATATTTATAAAGGAGACATATATTGAATAATTGATAAAAAAAGGGTAAACCGTGAACAATGAATTCAATATATAAATCTAAATTTTGGACTAAATGCCCTTTTTGTGAAATGGAGTTTGAGTATATGACAATTTTTAAAAATCACAATCATTTTTGTCCAATTTGTGGGAAATCATTTATAATGGAAGAATATCAAGATAACTCACAAATGAAATCATTGATATTAAAAGATGAACTAGGAAATTATAAAGACATCAATAACAAATTACAGTTGGAAATTGAGATGGAGAAATATTTTAATGGGTTAACAAAGAAAAATAATCTTTACTTCAAAGATATAAATCAGGATCTCATTACACAAATTGAAGAACTAGAAAACAAAAAACAAAAAATATACAAAGACTTACTAGAACGAGATGAAGAAATATCACGATTAAAAAATCATAATCAAAATTTGCTAGTAAAAATCAGGAAGTCAAAAGACAAGAAACGAGAGAATAAAAAATCAGAACAAGAAAAACAAGGTCTCAAAGAGAAATTAACCGAAAAAGAGGAAGAAATCTCCTGCCTAAGGAACCTTAATCATAAATTTATTGAACAAATTAAAAAAATGAAAGATGAAAATCCAGAGAATCAATATACTATAAGTGAAGTTGAAAAATCAGATAATGAGGAAGAAATTTTATGCCTAAGGGCTCATAATTGAATTTTACTCACACAAATTAAAAAGTTAAAGAGTGATAAGAAGTCACTACAAAATGATTTAGATCAAATTATCAACAAAGAATCATTGGTTGATAAAGAGCCAATGACCGAACCTATGAAACTAGAGAATTATTTAGATGTAAACATCTCAATTATGGATAAAGGAATTAATACAGACCTAGTCAACCTTACGACTCAAAAGGAGGCAAATCCCACTAATGTAAATATGACTTCAAATGTTGAAGTACAAACAAGCTAGGGGTATGAATAAGACTCAATTCCAAAAGTTAATCAAGAAAAAACTACAAGTATAAGAAGTAAAGATCAAGTTGCAAGGATGCCTTATCGACATCCTAATCACAAAAGTCAATACTTAAACCAATCAATGTATCAATAGAAACACATGATCAATAATCTGAAGAATTTTAATTCCACTACAAGTGGTGCTCAAAGTAGAAGCTATTAGGGGAGTCAAAACAAATCATGTTTTTTCCAAGAACCCTTTAAATGCACAGTTTCACAGAAGATTGAATTAGGGTGGGAAGACTCCTTTATAATTCGAAAATTCTGCTCATCCCTTAAAGGATTCTATCGTCTCGGGTCCTCAATGATCATTGAATAAAGAATGAATAATCAAGAGACAATATTACAAGCCAGAGCAAGAGATAATTCTTTTATAACTATGCTTTGAGGACAAAACATTTTTAAGAGGGGAAGACTTGTAATATACCTAGTATATTACATTTATTATTATTTAATAATATGTTATAGGTTTGTTATTATGTAAATAGGCATTGCAATGTAAATGATAAGTCAATGATAAGTCATGCCCTTTGGAAAGAACATGACTTATCATTCCCCACATGTATTTATATACGCGTATTGTATTTCATTTGATGTCAAGTAAATATGTAAAATGGATAGTAGATAAAATATTATTTATTATGAATATATGGAATTATGTTATGTATTCATGATGTTCTCATGAAGTGGGCCACTGGATCCACTTCGTACTTTTTGCCTCTTGATGTTGCTTTTTCCTTAAGGGGGAAAGGTGCTCCTATGTCGCCTTTAATGCCAGAGTGTGAGGAGGAGAGTGAACAAGAGAGGGATCAAATATTTCACTTTTGTGGGGGAGAGGGGGGAGGTGACTTAGGTTTTGGGGGGGGAGGGAAGGGAGGGAAGGGGGAAGAGGGATAGTTCGGCAAAGTCGGGATTGAAGGAGGGGGCAGAGGAGCCTCCAAGAAGATGGGAATGAGGAGGGAAGAGAAATCTCTCGAGAGGCCCAAGAGACTACAAAAAAAAGGTACCTCTGAGGGCCTGTCCATGGCTGAAATTAAATTAAGTCTGCTTGCTAGAAGAGAGGAAGAGAGAGGATTTAAAAAATTAGAGGGATAAGAAACCTTACCTACGGTTCCAGTCACAGGCCTTTCGAGAGGTGGTTGAGTTGTCTCTTCTATAGGAGCTTTGGGATCCAGTGGAGCTACCATTGTGATGGGTTCTTGAGGAGAGTCCTGACAGATGTTCACTAGGAGCTTGTTCTTGAGAGAGGGTCCTTCACCAAAAGTATTCTTTACCCAACGTTATTTTTGTGTCCCCTTTGAACAGTCTTTGGGAATGTGTCCATAGAGGTGGCATTGGACACACTTGAAGGGTATACCCTTGTAGTTTAGGGTTTGAGTGAAAGACGTATCTCTGTAAGAGATAGTAATGTCTTTGACAAGGCCATATGAAAGTTTTATCCCAACTAGGATCTGAGCCATGCCTATGTAGCTGGAGCAGGTGAAGGAGTGATCTGCTTCATAGTAGAGACCAATGGAGTTACAAATTTCCTTAAAAACATATTAAACCTAAAAGATTAGAGGGAGGCTCAACAACCTCACCCAAACTGGGGAAAATTTGACTTTTTTAGATGTGGCATCAAAATATACTATCCAATTCTTCAGAAAAAAGAGATTGCATGCCATAGGACCAGGAGCCTGCAAGGATCTTGTGGGCATCTAGGGTCATTTGAAAATTCCATGCTAACCATCCCTTTTCCAAAACTATACATTTGGGGGAATAACCAAGAAATAGAAAAAAATTATGCGTGGTCCAAAGCTGTAGGGAGGAAGCCAAGAGTCATTTGCTGACGAACCTATCGACAAGGGTTTCATTATGCATTGATACTATTTCGTTCAACTAGATGTTGTCGCCAAGAATCAAGTTTTTTTCCCCTCTTTCCGCTTTAGACAACGTTTTTCGTTCATATGGTCAACCATGTTAGCATCACCAGGGATGGAGACCGAACCGACCATAGATCTCGGGAGGTCCCCATGTAAAAATTTCTCTGCGAGAAGATTCCCGATGAATTCATCTGGTTGGGAAAATTCTCGGTGCAATAAATCGTTCGGTTTCTTCGCCAGGTTCCATCTCCTAGAGGCAACATTGTCATGATGATTAACAAAAGGAAAGGTATGGGCTTTCATTACCGGTAATGGGAGATGAGACGAGTACTACGGTTGCACAAGGGGGGAGCATGGGTGAAGAGTGTTCGAGTATGCAGGAGGATACAGGGAGAGTCTTGTTCATGCAGAGTTGGGGCGGTGCGCATGGGGGAGGATATAGGGGGAAGTGAGAAAGGGAGTGTGACGTGAGGTGGAAAGGTAAGGTGACATCCTCAGAGGGTAATACCGATCCATGCGAGGAAATCAAGAGGGAATCTATGACGTGTGTAGCCTAGATAGTGGCCCCGAAAGATGGATCTATTGAATAATCGAGGATTTCCTCCTCATCGTGTTCCATGATGATGCAAGGTGGGGGGGGCGGTCTCTGTCAGAGTGACGTACCCAATCGTCACACAGGGTCTGCACTAACCCTATCCATGTGAAACCACAAAGCTCCCCTTTCATGTTATCTGACCATGGTCAAAACTATAAATATAATAATTATAGAATATAAGATCGATCATAGTCGAAAGTCATATATATATATATATATATATATATATATATATATATATATATATATATATATATATATATATATATATATATATATATATATATATATATATATTCTTATATATGTAATTGGATTTTTTTTTTTTTAATTTGTGTCTTCTTTTATTTATTTCACTAATTTTTCATTTAAAAGAATATTACTTTTCTTAATTTAAAACGTCTATCTCTGCATATATAATCTATTTTTTAATGTTGTTTCCCAATGTTTTAGTTTTTTCCTGATGATTTTTTTTCAATAATGTTATTTTTTAGGCTATGGTTTCAAAATTATTGTAATTTTAAACCCGATATGTAAAAGAATATTCTACTTTTAGTGCCATGTTTCGATTCAGAGGTTGATTTTGAGGTTTTGGTTCATAACAATATTGGTTGTCAAGGCCACAATTTAAGAGAAGTTGTAATGCTAACCTTGAAAAAAGGGGGTACTACTACTAGCACCACTTTTTGATTTGGGGGTCAATTTTAAGGTGTTTGTTCTAAATAGTAGAGGTTGTCAATGCCACAATTTCAAACAAATTATAATTTTAACCCCCCTCACCCCCCAAAAAAGAGGTGATTCTGGAAGCACCACTTTTTGATCTAATGGTTTATCTTAGTGTTTTTGTATGCAAATTTACATATCGTGATTGCAAAATTTTGTAATTTTAACTCTAATGGAAAAAAGTGCTAGTGATAGAAACACTTTTTGAAATTGGGATAAAAAAAATCTACTAAATGCAACCTCTAAAAATATGAGAACTTTGGAGGGTTCCAATAAAAATGGTAACTATGTTTTAGATGAATGTTCAATGAATTCATTTTTGGTTATCACCATCAGGGCCAAATTTGTAGATTCAATGGTCTCTTCCCAATATCATTTGCCTCATGGCCCAATTTGTAGATTCAATGGTCTCTTCCCAATAATGTTTTCCTCATCTAAATGGATTAGGTCTACATGAACAATATATTTTAGGATTTCTTTGAGCTCTCAAAGTTTTTTATTATATTTTCTAATAACTTTAATGACCACAAAAACCATAGATTTTAAGTTTTCTTTGTGATCTCAAGTTTAATTTTGATAATTGTAGAAAGGGGTTGGAAGAAGGACCATGTCTTATGAGCCACAATGGTGTCTTCATTAAATCGCAATTTCCAAAGTTCAATCTTGCCACCATCTATGTTACTACCACCCCTATGTAGGTGCACATACCTAATCTTCCCTTTTTATGCAGGTTTAAACTAGTGCTTAAATTAATTGGAAATACTCTAAGGAAATTTATAAATGTAAACATCAATAAGGTTAAAAGGGTATTTATACATATGCTTCTATTCGTGTGTACGACTTGACTATAGTCAAGGTCTCTTGGTTAATTTAGGCCCAAAATGGAGTGATTCTAATTAGATCCAGACACTTGATTAGAAAAACATACCATTTTGATCCAAGGTTTGACAAAAAACTAACTATTTGGAGGATGCATGTGTCAAAGTCGGGTTTTCCTAAGAGAAAAAAGAACCTACCAAATTGGAATCGAAACCCTACATTATCTATTCCAAAAAATGTTGGTGTTTCTGACCTAGATTAAACTTTTTGAAAATAAATGAAAGAGCACATAATATTGTATAAAGAACATAAGATACAACGAAAACCATGTTATATTACTCAAAGAATGAGGAAAAATATTGTATAAATATATTAATGGCCAAAATGGTGGAAGCGATTTTTTATAAGAGATGTGTTTTCTATACTTGTTGCAGAAAGTGCATAACAAGAGGTTGAAACTACATTTTATCACAATACCAAAAACTCTAGTAGGCAAAAAACCCAACCCTAGGAGTTGATGTAGTAAAACAAAGGTGAACCTCAAGGAGCCTAAATTCTTTAGGCTATAACTTTCAAATATCAACTCCATTTGAGCATTGTTTAGACCATTAAAGATATTACTTTGAGCTCTATAAAGTTGGTAGGTTGAGTTGTTTGTAGCCTAGCCTATGAAATCACCAAAAATGATGTCAAGAACTTGGAAAATGCATCAAAAAGTCAAGAACCATAAAATTGGGGAAACACTAGCAAGATTCAAGGTTGTTTTTTATATAGGCTCAAATTGAGCATGGTGCATCAACTGAGGCCCTGATAATTGTATATATGGTAAAGGATGGGCATCAAACTCCAATCATGCAAATTGGAACTAACTCAACTATGCATATTACTTTGATAGATTAAGCTTTAAGAGGGCTAAAGCCACTATATGAATTAAATAACTTTGATATGAAATTGGGCATTGTCTTTACCTTAAAGGGTGACATTGATAATGATATATATCGACATGTAGTTTCATAGGAGGCTTCTTCATGCTTACTTTGCTTTGAGTAGAAGGATGTGCTAAAGAAGAACATAAAACAAGATGTCCAATGTGTGATTTTTATCAAGCATGTAAGTGAACCAATTATTTGCATGCTTATAAAAATTGTTCAATGGTATTTAAGTCAAATTCATAACTTAAATGCTTATCATCGTATCATTATTTCTAGTTTCTATGTTGTAGTTGAAGAGGTTGTTAAAGTTTAATCTATTATTAGGTTACTTTCAATTTACTAGATAACAATAGCATAGACAGGATCACTGACATAAACACAATCACAAGAGTACACAAGCATTTATCCTGGGAAACCCTCAAGGGGAAGAAAACCCAACAAAAATTTCTTAATATAGATAGCCAATACAATGCCAAGATAATGAACCAGACACCAGAGAATATCCAACATTGAGCAACACATCTCTCTCTCTTCTTTCTTCCGACAACTGCAACTTCCTTCAAAACTTGCGCACTAGATGAGTGAGTTGTGTGTGTGTGTTCAAATGAGGTGCTGGCCTATCTTATTTATACAATTCTGGCATGTGTGGAAGTGTCTCTTCACTGGCAGGGCCGACTTCTTCTTCTGGGTGGTTATAACCACCTTTAATATATTCTGGGGCCTCTTTAATATATTTTGGAGCCGACTTCTTATTTAGCCTATTACAATTAGGGTTTGACCAATCCGCAAAAGGGGATTGATATAATCAATAATAAATATATTTTATCTTTATCCACAAAAGGGGATAAGAATATTCTTTGTAGTTACATAAAATTTTAACGGAGGTTACCTGTTGTATATCAAACCCTTGATCTTTGTACGATTCAACTTCATTAATCCAAACATTGTTATTCTGTTATACATATTTTTTTCTTCTAAAGAAAGAAAAAGTCTACAATACTCACAGCTACTAGCCTAGCCTCTATTGATACAATATCAAAACCTTAACGTGCAACAACATCATCATGCACAAACAAAACCTAACCACCTAAAATAACTCGTTGGTGGTCTATAAGGGGGCAAACTCCCACTCCTGCAAGATTCTTACGGGCTTTGGGTTGTTTACCCATTTCCTTACGTTCAAGGAAGATTAACACTTAGTCAATTATAAGCAATTTTAGATCATATTCTAGGATTAAAAGGCACTTTCAACATAACTAGTATTTGCAAAAAAACTCAATAACCCATAATACCATATCATTAAAGTTATGTGCTTTTAAGTAACTTTTAACCTTATTCACATATTTGAGATAATAATAACTTAATATGAGAAGATTGAAATACAATATTGTGTTTAAAAATAGGATTTTTTTTAATTAAAAAGACTCAATTTTAGATAATCATATAGAAAAGAGCATAGCAATAAAATTATATGGTAGTGTGTTTATTAACATGAATTTAAGAAATCCAATCATGATGTAATTGGTGCGAACAAAACACTTATCCATTCAAGATGATAATTTAAATTACAAACTTAAAAGTAAGTAAATAAATAATTGTATTTATAATTTTAATTTGTTGTATGCATCATTTTAGATTGTTAGGTTATATAATTTATATTTGTTTTCATAGGCGTCACTCTCAATTTTTAGGTTATACGATTTATCTTCCCCATCATAGGTTGTTAAGTGGGTCCAACTCGTTTTTTTTCCAACGAAAAACATCTCTCGCTTATATTAAATATACAATATGTTTTCTGGACAAAGTGTTTTCAAGACCACTGCTGAGGTTACAAATCTTGACTGATGATGTTTTTTTCAATAGTGGTCTCTCAACCAGTAAATTTGGAGAAATCTCATACAAATAAGAATATCAAGAAAAATGTCCCCGAGGTGTAGGACAGTCGGTGACGGAGTGTGTTGTTAAGCCACTCCGTGATGTTAAAGTCACCAGTTCGAAACCTGCGGGGACAAAAAATCCAACCATGTTAAGGGTTGGTGTGGCTCAGGCCGGGTGCGATCCCCGGGTGATTTTGATGGCTTAGATGCCCCTGAGTCGCGGTTTCTCAAGCCACAGGTTAATCGCAAGTCCTGCACAAATTAACAAACAAAAAAAAGAATATCAAGAAAAATTATGCCAAATCTATCGAACATAATTTTACAAAATAAGAGGAGTAGTATAAGAACTGAGATCTAAAAAAGCCTTCAATAGATCCAAAAATAGAGAAAGAATGCAAAGAAGATAAGAGCATGACTAGAAAAGAGTTAGAAGGTGGGGAGGGCCCTCATGGCCATCTAGTCAGAGATTGTAATTTAGAATGCCCTATTTTTTTAGAAGAGCATCCTTGGATAGAATGTCTCCAGTCTTGTTTTGATCATAGAAGATGTGATTAAAACAAAGATTTTTGAATGAGGGAAGTAATAATCTGATTCTGTCCTTCCAAGCCAGTAGGGAAATGGCTTGTAGATTGCCCCTGTTGTTCAACCACTCAATAATGATTTTGGAATCTCCAAGAACCTGAAGTGCTTCAATATGATGTCTGGAAGCCAGGAGGAGTGTGGCCCAGGCACCCAGTAATTTAGCTCTGGTGTTGGTGCCCGGGCCACAATTAAAAGTCCATTTAATGTAGTAATTATTTATGAATTTGATCATCCCTCCAACTCCACCGCAAGTGGCATTTGTAGTCACTGCTCCATCAAACCAACCAGTTGGGGAGTCCTCTAAAATAGATATCCTCTTTTTGTTCAATGATCTTGGCTTAAATGGATGTAAGTCATTCCAGATGTTGAAAAGTCCAAGTGCTTTATATGCCGTTGATGAGGAAGAAGGAGACTTGTTTTCAAAAATTAATTTGTTTCTATCCAACCAAATGCACCAACATACCAGGGAAAGAAGATTCTTTGATTTGTGCTCCTTATGAATCCAAGACTCGAAGCAGTCGGTGAGAGTTGGCTCGTCCTAGGAGGTTTTGAGATCAAGTACCAAATTGATTTTTTCCCAAACCGATTTTGAGTAGGAGCACATGATAAATAAGTGTTCTGTTGATTTGACGTCTTTGTAGCAGAGATGACAGGTATTTGGGGCAAACCAACCCTTCTTTTGCAAATTATCCCAAGTGTTTAATTTATGTCCATTCATAAGCCAAGTGAATAGTTTTACCTTTGTAGGAAGGAGCCATTTCCAAAGTTGATTCCTCCAACAATGTATTTTTGTATTTGGGTCTAACTCAAATGAGGAAAATTGTTTTTTTTTTTTTTCATTTGAATTCAATTCCTACATTTAAATATAATGCAAAATATAATGCTCTTTGTAAATTATTTATTAAATATCATGATCATTATGAAATTGTTGACACATTCTCGAACTTATACCACCCTAGGTACCATTCTCAAAAGGCTTCCCTTGACACATGTATATTTAAAAAAAATAAAAATAACTATACTTAAGAGGTGTTTAAATTAAGAGATTATAAAGATATAATGTGATTACTAAAGTTTTATTATTTTCATTTTTTAAATATATTTTTTAATTATATATATTTTTATTGTATTAAGAGAGGTGAAATTCACTCTAATACTTTTAAAATGAAACACATGTATTATTTAGTTTCATGTATGGGATTAAGGTTAGATGCTACAAGAAAGTGCATGACCCCATTAGAGGTAGCCTCAATGAAGACCACAAGGGAAACTGTTTTTTTAGATACTATCTAGGTCTAAAATTGTTTCTTATTGGCTAAGAGCTCATTTTCTTTGGACGTAAGGAAACAAATTAATGGCTCAAGACCTAAAGGCATCTAGCGATTATTTCACGTAGCTTATTTTCCTTAAATAACATGATGAGTTAGCCCACATTTATGATATATTTTACCACATTTAAAAAAAAAACATTCTAATTTATAAATGAAATATATAACTTAATATCATATCAATAAATGAAAATAAAGTCTAAAATACAAAAATTATAATAATTTAAAAAATACTAATAAAATATCATAATAATATAAAAAATATAATAATAAAATACATAAATATAAATTTATGTTAAGGGTAGGGTATGTATACCTCCATGTCCTGGTATGCCCATGCTATGATGAATCCAAAAGCACCTGGAAAAACTCTATTTGTCCTTAGATTTCAAACTCCATTTTTCCTTAGATTTTGACGCAAACTCCATTTGTCAAGTTAGATTTCACTTCGTGATCTGAGCCTAGTTGGATTTATTCCGGTGTCATCTCGGACAAATGGAACAACAAGGAACAATAAAATATGTGAGTGATAACTAATAATAACAATGATATATATCAGGTTTCAATAGGTCACTCAATTATTAGACATCAATCCATTTTTTATCTTTTAAAATCTCATTTTTTATATTTTTCCTACTTGATTATTCGACATCAATCCATTTTTGGTCTTTTAAATTCTCATTTTTTATATTTTTTCAGGTTCACGGTTTTTAAATGAAACGTACCAATTGTTCTGAGTGTGTTCTGCAGTTTCAGTTTGAAGGGAACAATGATTGGCATAACAAAATAATGTGCAGTAATTACAAGATATGGGAACATGAATAACAGTCTCATTCATTCTTTCTCTATATCTATGTATTTAAATCTTTCTCTATATCTAATATGATTGTGATTAAAATAAATGAAAGTGTAATGAAATTATATATAAATAATTCTAAACAATTTTCTATGCTGGGGAGTTATGGCTTACCTTTTTTTATCTGGTTGGCTTTATGCTACCCCAATGATTTGTTCAATAGCTAGTAATTGGAGAGATAAGCAAGTCTCCAAGACATAACCCCTGTCCCATTCAAACCAGACAATTTCCTTTCCATCGAAACGTCTTGCAATTTGGATCTGAATTCCTTCTACCTCTTCCCGCCTTCTACCTCTTCTCGTTCAGCGGATTCAATAGATTTTCAAACCAACTATCTATCAATGTCTTGTGCCCACCATACCTATCCAGAGTGTACTCATGCTTGTTATATATAATATCATATGAAAATGTAGAATATCATATGGGATGGTAGACTAACCATAACTTGTATCATGATATCCCTCCTCATCTAGTTAACATGCAACGTTTTCGTCTACCCATGGATAGCTTGTTTCTTGGTCCAGTGCATACATACCCTTGCATGCTTGCTCCACTTTTTCTTTTCTTTCTCTTCCTTATTCTTCTATGTATTCCATTCAATCTCTCTATTCATTGGGGTAAAACGTGCATTTCAGTAACATAGTGTAGCATCTCCTTGTGTGGCAGTCTACTCCCTTATGCATAAATGGTGGGCAACATAGGATACAAAAGCTCATCCCATTACCTGGTCATATGCCTTTTTGTGGATAATTAGTTGCCTCTTCTTCTTGCACTCATGACTCATATGATTATATAGAAAACCATACATAGAAGAAAAGAAAAGTACTAAGGATGGATATTCCCAAAGCCTAAAAAATCCTTTCAATCAATTTGCCCTTGGATATCTGTCATTAATTCTGGGTCAATATGACATAAATGTGCAAGATACCCTAGAAACAATCCCACCTATATCATTGGATGACCTGTGAAATCATCTCTACCTAAGCCTAGGTTTCTCTACAAAATTTCATTTGAGTCTCCTGCAAATCCAATCAAAGATCTGAATTTTTTGAAACTTGCCTGGTTTGGGAACAACTTATTTGAAGTAAATTGATCTTTTGAGAAATATTTAAGACTAATGGAACTCGACAAAAACGAGGAAACCGACATTTAAGCCTGCTCACCTCTTCTTCCGCACTCATTCAACAATCTCTGATCCAACCCAACATTATCAAGATTCAAAACCCCAAGACTTAAACACCAACAAGTTAAAAATGGAGCATCAGGCTAGAATTGTACCTCAAACCTTTGATACACATGCATGTTAAAAATTGAGCATCTAGATTTTGACCATGAACCTTTGATGCATAATTTTGTTGGCATGTGACAACCTCCCATCAACGATGCACCAAGATTGTACCTCCTTATTTCGTGAAATGAAACCATTTACCCTAATCTATCGAGTAATAATTTGTCATTTTGTGATTAATCCCTCATGTAGTCACCTTCATCGAGCGGATCCAGGGACCTTGGAGCCTTGAGGATGACATGGTGCTCCACAACTTGGTGAAAAAATACAAGCCACATAACTGGTCTTAGATAGGAAAGTGGTGGAAAAATACAAGCCACATAACTGGTCTCTTATAGGCAAGGGGATTGTTTGCCAAAACAACGGAGGAAGGAGAAACATATTTTGGACAGAAAATGAAATACTCGTCATACTCCACGTAGTCTTCATCTAATTGCCACGTACTCCATCATCCTCTGCTAGAAGTCCATTTGTGTTGAATGCATGGCAGTGTTGCTGACAATCGTGTGTCTTATAACTAGAAGTGCCATTGTGATCCAATCCCAATGCGTATGGATTTACTGCTTTTTTTTATCTATGGTTTTAAATAGTTGTTGCTTCGACCATCGGGATTGAAAGAGCAAGGATTTTACCAAACAACCACATATGAAAATATGTGTGTATACAATATAATCCGATTCTTCAAAACTTCAAAATCTTAATATCTCCACAAAAACAAATTTATAAACAACTAATTAAAGTTAAAGTTATTACAGTGAAACAAAGTCTTAACTATAATATACAAGTTTTACTGTATCTTTCAAACTTAGTATACTCAATCATATAAGTTTTACTTTATCTTTCAAACTTAGTTCAAAAGAATTTTATAGATTGAAACTAACAAACAAATTTTAGGAACCACTCATTTTTGGACATCTATGAATCAGAGTATAGTTCAAAAGTCACACATGTTAAGCTTGTAATTAAAGTATATACTAGATATTTGTTGTGCATATTGACTAATATACGAGGATAGATTACATATTATTGATATTTGCTTTGCATATTGTCTAATATACAAGGAGAGATTACATATTAGTCGATATCGTTGATATATCGGTTTTTATTGTAATCTCATTATTATTAAATGTTACCATGAGTCTCACTATTGAGATCAAAGAAACATTTTCTATCCTTGTATGTAATACCATTAAAACTTGTTTCATATATAGTTAGTTCGGAAAATTGTTCCATATATAGTTATTTCAATGGTTTTTTTAACTGTAAACTCACTAGTAATAAATTATATTGTCGGGATTTGAACGTGGTGTCTCAATAACAAATGCATTACAATGAGTTGCCTGAAATAGAAGAAATTTAATTTAAATATTTGTACTAATAACCACACTAAATATTTGTTGATTAAGGTTGGTTGTCATTGATATCAACCCTTGAAGAAAGCCTCGTAGCACAAAGTTTTGGGTAATGGACCCAATATTGTTTGATGTAAATATGACTCATTATTGTTTTGTCATGGTTGATAAGAAGTAAATATGGATGAACTCCAAAGTGGTCCCCTTATGGTGAAATCCCTCACGGGAAGACGCTTTGTGGAGTAAGAGAACCCATGCTTAATTGTGTAATAATGAGATAAAGGAAAGTGAATTTGTCAGGGGAAATATCCTAGATGGATAGTGCTTGTCATGTCATTTCTGGTGGTATGTGGAACACCACATAATTCCTCACAGTTAGAGAGATATGGCCATGAGAAGTTGGAGACCCCAGGTTTGGGCAATGGACCCAAGTTTGTTTGATGGGTAACGATATGAGTTATGATATATTTTTAGATAATACTATTCTATATGGATAATACATGTCATGCAATTTCTGGTGGTATATAGAACTGATCCAGGTGGATATTGGTGGCCACCCACCTATTCCACTTGGACCCCCACCATTGCTTCTTTCAGTTTTTCAGTTTTCGCACAGTTTACTATTTTTAGCAGTTTTTTCGGGTCCTGAACTTCCGGGGCCATTTTGAGGCC
>ML790334.1:282033-292056 GCA_009831015.1 Picea engelmannii | reverse complement strand
ATGTTGGTACATATTGATGAGTCATAGTTGATGAGTAGTTGACACATGATTGGTACATACTTGGTACATGGTTGGATGCACTTTTTTATGGTACAGGTTGATTACAGGTTGGTGCATGGTTGATACACTTGTTTATGGTACAGTTTGATTACAGGTTGAGGTACAGGTTGATGCATGGTTGATGCATTGTTCAGATTTATTGGTACACGTTTACAGCGGTATATGTCACAGTGATAGTGTGACAATGGTTCCATCATTCTACTTCTACTTCAGGGTGGTAGGACGGGGCAAGGACAGGTGGTTGTAGCCACCTTCTGGTTGTAGCCAAAGAACATTGGGGGTTGTAGCCTCCTTCTAGTTGTAGCCAAAGAATTGGGGTGTTGGAGCTTCGCTCAGGTTGTAGCCTGAGAAACTAGGGGGTTGGAGCCTCCTTCCAGTTGCAGCTGGAAAACAAAGGAAGTTGGTGCTTCCAATGAATGTAATTCTTCAAGACATATAAGAAAAAACATTCCGTGGTTTTCTCCCGATTTGGGTTTCCACGTAAAACACTGGTGTACTGTGTATGTGTGTGATTGTTTATTTCTTACTGCTCATTATTGGATAATAATTCTGCATTGATATAATATTTGAAGAAAAAGGATTATAATTACGCTATTACTAACTCACCCCCCCCTCTTAGTAATCCAACAATTTCTCCTTTTTCATCCTTTATAACCCTTTCTTCTGGATCATCATGGTCAATAAGCTAACCAATATTTTCAAAACATCAAAAAATAGGTACTTTGGCTACTACATAGTGCATACATGATTTTCTAATGATTTGATCCGCTAAGTCATCATAGCTTCTCCTATCAGTGTCTCTTAATGGTACAACATTTGGATAATCTTCTTCCTTAAACTTTCTAAGGATTTCATTCCACTTAGGTAAAGATTTGTCCTTGCAAATCAAATTATCTATATCTCTTAATGTAGGTTTCAATTTTTCATCATCTGTTTTTGGAAAATTGATAATTGGTTTAACAACCTCTAATTTTGTCTCAACGTCATATTTTTTTGTATCTAAGATGATCAATTCAATCTTTTCAAGAGGTTCCTTTTCTATTTTCTCCTTCAAATTCCTAGGGGATTTTATGGGTGTTCTCTGGGTAGTTTTCTTTGGATGCATGATTCCTAATTACAAAAATAAGTAAAATAAAAGATCTAAAACATGGAAATTTGTAAAGAAGTCATTAACATTAAAAATTTTAATCAATTGAAATCTTCTTCAATGAAACAAGCTAAATATAAGTGAAACAAAATCAAATTCTAATATAAAATCAAAGTCGTACCGAAAATTTCCCCTCCTAATGGGGTGTTAGTTGGAAGCATGTGTCCAAGTGGAGGGGACGATGCCTGCTAGCGCAGTACTAGCCACGTGACTGGAACATGCACCTCCCCTCCTCCCACACTATGAATATGCACAATCCTCACTCCATCCAGAGCTCCATTTACTATTCGAGTGCGCTCCTCCTATCTTTTCGTCTGATCAATGGAGTAGTCTTTATGGTGGTCACCTCTGCGCGTGTGCGTCTTCCCTCTCCAACTATACTCTTATCATGCCGCTCCTCGACTGGTCCATCAATTCTCCCTTTTCCCTGCAGATCCACCACCCGATTTACATTCCTGCTTGGTCTTCACCTGCTTCTTTAACCAACTCTTTGTGCCTTCATTCCTTCTATTCACTTTGGTCATGCCTCAACTTCGAGGGAAATCCAAGCGGGGCCCTGCATGGTATCAAAAAATGCCTCTCCTGGCCATCTGACCCGAGCTTATCCCAGCACCGTCGCAAATCTCTCCGCCTTATTCGCCTTACTCCTCTAGCCAGTCCTCTCATAGCCAAAGTGGCCTCCCACCTTTGTCCTCGCCATGGGCTCGCCGAGTCGAGTGGTTTGACCTTATGGGGAATTCAATGGGTTTTTCTCCCGGTCCATTACCAGACCTGACCTCTTCCTCGCAACCCACCTTGGTTGTCCCATCAAATTCACCAGAGAATTATGCTTCTGAGACACCACTTGTGCATCCACCCCCGACCCTGTATCATCTGGAAGACACCTCCTTCCACTGGGAGAAACCACCAGACCAACCACAGTCCTGCTCGGACTGCGCCTCCTGCGCAAAGTTTCAAGATGTCCTGGAAATTATGCAAGACCTGGTGTTTTCATTCCACAAGGACGTGGACGACATATGGTTTCATCTGGAAATTCTAGATAAGAAAGGGATGCAAATTCTTCAAATGTTGTCCAGTCTACAAGGTCCTCAAAACTCCCCAGACAAGGCCTCTAATGCACCAGTGACCTTAGCGGTGGTCTTGGCTCTGGTTCTCTAAATTCTAGCAGCAGATAACTCAACAGAGGTCTTGGCTTCGACTCTCCAGGTGCCAACAATGGACAATTTGGCAAGCAACAGTCTGTCTGCATAAGCTACAACACTTGCATAGGTGTCAAAGTGCATGAATTTTTTTGTGTTTTGTTTACGCTTCCACAAGTGTACTTTTGGATATTTCCCAGTTTGCATGTCATAAGTCTGTCCTAGTTTTTTTAGAAGGTTAGACATATATGAACATATTGGTTTCCCCATGGGCCGATTCTTTTCCAAATGATTAAACCTGGGGTCTTTTTAATGGTTTTGGAGGTACTGGCTGAATTGGTTTCCCTCCAGGGCAATTCAACATTCACAGTCCTCAGACACTCAGCACGCTACTGTAATTTTGCTTCTGAAAGGTAATTTATACATACTTAAAAAAAAAGTGGTACCCAAAATTCCCTCAAAATTATAGGGTGTGTTGAGGCCTCAACACCTTGGAAGAGCATATCCCACATCTCAAGAAGGTGTTAAAGACCCTAAAGAAACATCAATGATTGACAAACCTTAAGAAATGTGAATTTTTCTACCAGTCCTTTATGTACTTGGAGTATGTGATTGGTGGATGGGAACTCAAGAATGATCTTGTAAATATGGAGACTATCATCAAGCGAACAACCCCTATCAATGTCACTGAAGCAATGGAATTTATAGGGATAACAAATTACCTTTAGAAATGTATTAAATCCTTTTCAACTATGGCTACACCACTCCATGCCATAACATCTAGTGGTAAGAGATTCCAATGAGGCAAGAATAAACATAAGGCTTTTGAAGAGATGAAATGAAATATTAGTCAGGCACCAATTCTTTCATTTCCCAATTTTAAGAATCCCTTCGAGTTGGATATGAATGCAAGTGAATATGATATGGGAGTAGTTTTGATGCAAGGAGGTAAGTGAGTATGCTATCATTCTAAAGTATTCCATAGTGGAGTCCTGAATTACCATAAATATGACAAGGAAATCAATGCTCTGGTTCAAGTTGTTAAGAAATGGAAGTACTATTTGATAGGTAAGGAAACCATCATCCACACTCATCACCCTCCACTACAATATTTGCAAGCCTAGAGTAATATTCAATCAACTATACACTACAAGTAGATGGGATTTTTATAGTGATTTTATCTTACCATCAAATAAAATAAAGGGTTCAAGTTCCAAATGCACTCATATACCCTAAACACAATCTAAACTAAATCCTAACATACTTTGATATACTCATTTGTTATGTATTGAAGCTCGAGAAGTCATGAAGGTATATTCATTCCATATTAGCATAAAAAGGGTAAGCATTATTTCAATTATTGGCACAAATACATTTCATATTATCATTATCATGCATTACCATTATTTTCATCAAAATGATAAAAACATTAATAAATGTATTGAATGTAGGCAACTACGGGAAATAAGAACATGAAAATAAGGCAAATCACTATGGAAACAATGAGATGATGAAATCTAGACGATATATAACATGAAACAATCAAAGTAATGTAAGACAACATTAAATAATATTTCACATATATAACATCAAATCTAGGACAAGGTAATGTGGTCCCACCATCACTCAAAAGGAGGACCATTAATTTATTATTATCCCTCACCCTTCTGACCCTTGAAATCCCTTAAAAGGGGCCTAGGGAAATATCCAATTATTCCAAAGGGATCATTAGAAAGGAAAACAATGTCTTAATGGAGACCTTTATGGAAAAGTGTAAAATGTAAAAGAATAACCCCATGAAATGTAACTTATGTAATATTGAAACAAAAGGAGGCAACTTCTTAAGTAAAACTCTAAATTGCCACATGGTAAGAGAAACAAGGAAAGGTGGTTACAATAAAATCTCTATAAATGTAAATTTTCTAGACAAAGAGGAGGTTTCCCCTTATAATATGGATGTTATTTTTCTATGAGGAGGGATCACTATTGGCTCTTCCTTTTGGTGTAATTTATCTTTTATTTCTTGATGAGAGAAGCCATTGCTGACCAAGTTTATAGTTAGAGATTTTTGTTGTGCTATTAATTTTTTATAGACTATTCTTGATGTTCATTGGTGCACTGGGAGGTTGTCGGAATGATACCTTTTTACTGTAGACTACTATCATAATAAAGTATTTATTCCCTCTTTATTTTGTTTCAATATTTTGGCTCGTCTAAGTATAGAACTATTACTTTCAGTTGTGCTTGTAGGCTATCCTCAACTTGTCATTAGTAATTTGGGGTTTATGTCAGAATATTTTTGTGAAATATTTTCTTGCATTTAATTCAATCAGTTATGTGCTCTTCTCATTTTGGTTAGGATAGGTTGGGTTGGATACAAGGTTGTAGTTTTCAGTCTTAGTTGTAGACTGTTCTTAGTGGGATATTAGTGTCTTTGAAGTTGTGTAATCTTTATTTACATGAACAAATTTGGTGTCATTGATTGCACTTATTTATCTTGTCCTAGTATTTTTAGTTTATGTTTTGATTAGTTTAGGTCATTCTGCATTTTCATGTTATCTTAGTTGCATTTCATTTATTGCATTTATAAAATGCTAAAAAATGAACCAAGCTGCAACTAGTAAACCCCCAAAATAGTAATGGCTTCCAAGCTAGAATTCAAATGGGTTTTCCTACACCAAATGGGAAGAACTCTAATTGAGCCTCTTTTCTGGGAAAAACCCTTCTATTGATGTTGGACAATTTTCCTTGTCTATATAATTGGTGTTGGAAGGAGGGTGATGACAATCCAACCGTTGTGGAGTCATTTTTCATAAATGTATTAACAACCCATGACTTCTTTCCATTCCTCTGTATAGGATCATGTTTTTAGTCTTCTGAGACCATCACATCCTATCCCAAGAAAGAAAATGAATCTCTTGTCCAAATTTAATTTTTATGGTGAGGGGGAAATCTCTACATTTAGACATCTTGGGCAATTTCACTTAGCATGTCAATTTTTAACATCTTTTAATAAAATGAAGTATGAAGATTATTTACCCTCACATTTGAAGGATGGATTCAAGAATCGTATAGAGCATTACCAGACAAATAAACTCATAGCTGGAAATAATTTATTGAATTTTTTATAATTGATCATGAAAATTATAATTATGAAGAACTTTAGTGTGAACTTGAGGAAATATGACAATAAAAATGAATGTGTTGATTATTTTATGTTGAGGGTTGAAAATATTTATTTCAATTTCCATGAGAGTGACAAACCCTTTAGGTAATAATTTATTGAGTTGTCTTCATATCTTCTTTCTATTCCCAAAGAGGGAAATTGATTAATAGAAGTGAACAAGGTTTACATTGTCAAATGTATTCCCCACTAGAATTTTTGAAACAAGAAGTATCATCATTTGATGAACAAGACAATTTAAAAGGAATTGTTCTACAAAATGAATCTTTAGAAGAAATCAATTTGAAGAATACTAAAATTTCTGACTGACAAGAAGATCTTTCATAGTATGTTGATTTAGATGTACATGTCATACCAGTGAGTTTCACATCATAACAAGAACTTATTATCCAAATAGAAAATCAATAAGATTGCATGGCTTTTGATCGATTCTCTTGTAAAGAAATACTATAATCTATGGACAAAACGACAACAACCTCATATGGTAGTCGAGATGATGACCCCAAGTTGAGGAACCTTGATACTCTATTTGAGCAAGTAGAAAGGGTGTACCGAACTAAGTCTATAGATACTATTATTAAGGATATTTTCAGGGTCTTGTAGCTTCGAGATTCTCATATAATACTATTTTACCTTGTCAAGAAAGCTTCCTTGATAGAGAATGTGTAGATGCCTTAGCTTCCTCCTTCTCCTTGTCTAGATTCTAAAATAAGAGCACTTGTTGTAGGTGGGTCATTAGAATTCGAGATAGCTAAGTTGGACATTCAAAGTAGAGATGTTGAACATGAGCATGATCTTGAAATAAGAAAATCTCATGATACAAATGTTGCACAATAGAAAATGGTAGAGGAACACATGCTCATGGATAGTTTTAAAGATGGAAATTTATCTCAAAATGTAGAAACCTTGGCGAATCTTACTAGTCCTTAGTATGCAAACTAAAAAATGTTTGGTGATATTTTTGTAAAAATATTCAAATTTCTAAGGATTTCGTATAGTTTCTATAAAATTTGGGCTATTTTTAAGGTATATAATTTTATTCTATAGAATTTGGGTGAATAGTTTTTAGAAAATGGAAATTGGCGAATCTTTTTTTGGGGAAAAGCATGGAAAATTAGCATGATGAAGAAATAACTCCATACGTGGAGATAAAACACGTTCATTTTTCAACCCCATCTAATCTACATTTTTATTTAAATTAATGATCAACAATAAGGGAAGATTTTAAAGAATTATTATGTGCTTGTATTCACCAATGAAAAGAAATTCCAAGTTGTTGGTAATATGTTGCATAGTTCATTTTAAAAAAAAATACAACCTATAGATCGTTTATTGAAAACTATGAGAAGCTTGAAGGTAAAATAGAGAACACGATTTTTAATCAACTTTCTACTATTGAAATAAGAGGATCATTACTAGATTTCAGGAGTGATAAACAATTAGACTATGAGTAGACTAAGGGTTTTTCTCTTGAATATACCTTAGTTGATAACCTTGAAGATACTTGTGGACTTTCAGATTCTGAAAATTTCTATGCTCTATACCCATATTTGTTCAATGAAATTCCCTAGCATGAAAATCTATAAGATTACTTAGGAATTGTTCCTTTACAACTTGATTCTAGGGATGAAGTACATAATGATGGTAAGTCAGTAACCACAAATATTGAAGATATGTTTTTACAAAGGGTAGTAATTTATAACCATCATTTACAAATCTACTTAGAAGGAGAGAAGAAATATATTCAAGCTTTGATTAATGAAATACATGCTCATAAATCTAGTCTATCCAAAATACAAGAATCTAGGAATTGTTTGTTCTACTACAATATGAAATTTCAGGTTCAAGAATCAGTGAAGCAAATATTGCTTATAATAAACCTATATTTATGACAACTTTTCCATTCTCAAAATTGGATTTTAGTAGAGTTGTAGCATTTACTATCAATTTTCAATATAAGGCTATTAATCACCCAAAACATAAGCTAATTATAAGGGGAACAAATTATGAAACACATAGTGAATTTTCATATTCTCGAAAAGGAGTAACAATAGAAATGTAGCCCATTATCATGCATGACAAAGACAATAATGTTTTGGACAAAGAACCATTTTCAACAAGTATTATTTCATAACTACCAACTAATTGACATGAGTACGTATGTTATTTTCATTCAAATTGTTTTCTAGCATTTCAGAATTACCAAAATTATTTTCAAGATATAGTTGGATCTTGATTGGAGTTATATTTTTCTCAATGGTTTCCTCAAAGCAATAAGTATCCAACATACTTCGCTTTGAATAAATTTTCAAATGTTTTATTTTTTTCAATAAAATATCCTACAATACACTAGCTATAGACACCTAGAAATTCCTTAATATCCGTGTTGTTGTTGAGTTGATTTGATGGCTACATTGGCTTTATGACTTTAAATCATTTTGAATCCACCTATGTAGGTTAAAGTAGGAGTAGCCTAATTAGTTTAGGATGTTCTCGTGATTTTTAGAGTATATTTTGTTGTTTGGTTTAGATTAAGTTCAATAAGTTGATATTTTCGATTACCAATTTTTGATGTATGTATTACATTTTCTGATCATTTGCTTCCTTAGGTAGTTTCCCTTATTGCATAGTTAGTTATTTAGATTTATTTTCACCAAATGATCCAACTGTATTATGTTTTTGTCACTAATATGTCTTTCCCTTGGATTGATATGAGAACCTTAAGCAATAGTATTACCATGTTGTTGGTAAAACCTTGAGAGGATATATGTTGATTATAAACACCTTTGTTATAGGAAAGGGGGTATAAAACCATAAATAAGGTCCATCATTTTTCTCACTATCATGAAGCTTTGCATGACTTAACAGATGAAAATATGTTCCATGAACATTGAGGGACCTGACTTCTTTAGGATTTGAATTGTGTACTAATGATCACAAAGGCAAGAGTGTAAGATGAAACGAGGTATTGATTGAAAATAAAATAAAAATCGATGAGCCAAAAGTCAAGTTAGACATATTCAGACAAGAATACATTGTTAGGATATAAGGCTTACGATGTAATAATGTCACTTTATGAATTTAGAAAATGTTAATGTTTACTTTTTATGTAAAGCAATCTAGCCCACATTCATAAGTGGAAATGATTTTCTTAGTCAACAATGATATAGATGCACTAGTTATTCATTGATAATATCATATTGTGCTATTGTGAGTATATTCCTTTGATCTTAGTTATGTGACTCAACCCTATCTTGGATTTCCTCATTTAGTGATCTAGTTCATTTTGTAATATGATATTAAAGGATGGAAGAGTCTACGAGTCTAAAGCCGTATCAAGAGTCTTGGGCCTTTGAAAGACAAGGTTTTCATTCTTGTGACTTCAACAGTCTGAGAGCCACATATTCTTTGTAATCATGACTACCTAGGGACTACTACCAGTAGAGACATATCGAAGGATCACCCACATGTATTCTCAAACTCTAGAAGACATATTTCATCTCTTTTAGTTGAAGAAAAGAGAACCATTTTAGATGATACAAAAGGCGATTCTCAATTTGAATTGGAATTATACTCAAGAAACAATCATAGCATATCAACTAAAGAAAAGGGGGAGATGGAATGTTATTATTGCAAGAAAATGGGTCACAAAGCTTGGAACTATATATTTCGAGCCAACTACATTCTCAAGGGAAAGCTCAAATACAAACCACATGTAGCAAATGTATCCATTATTGAAGATCCACCAAATACTGACAATGGTGATGGTCTTACAAAAGAAAAGGAATTATATGCATTTTAAGAAGTCCACACTTTGAAGATAGGAAGGGAACTAGTTTATATATAGTTCATCATGGACAATTGCCTAGATAGTTCGAGAGTTTGTGAATCTTGGGAATTATATACTTAGAAGGGTCATGAGACAACTTGATGGAGCATTGTGGATGTAGCTCAACATGGATGGTTGTCTAATAATTTGAAAGATTTGTAATTTAGGAGTTCGGGGAGGTGGAATCCAGGAACTCAGGAATTCATCTCAAGAGATACACCTTTATGAGGGTTATGTGGTAGCATTGATGGATCTCTACCTAGTCCATAATTATTTTACAAAGAAGAAGATTTTGAAGAATGTTTGGTTTTGATTACTTCTATTATTTTTGTGTTCAGTCAATATGTGTTTGTCTTCAGTTAATATGTTTTTCTTTTATTATTATAAGCCTCAAGAGGGGGTGTTAGGATATAAGGCTTATTATGTAATAAAGTCACTTTATAACTTTAGAAGATGTTAATGTTCACGTTTTGTGTAAAACAATCTATCCCACATTCATAAAATGATTTGCTTAGTGAACAATGTGTTGATACTGAGAGGGGGGTGAATCAGTATCAAGTACAATTTAAAAACCTTTTTCAACTTATACTTAAACCATTCAATTATATCCAATGAGAAATGAACAATAGTATAAGAGTTACACCAATACACCACAATACACCAT
>ML790334.1:250781-265698 GCA_009831015.1 Picea engelmannii | reverse complement strand
GTTTGTCATTTTGAGCATTGTAAGGCATGTTTTTGAGCACTTTGAGCAATTTAATAATAATGATCCATTGGAAGCTGGACCAGGAGATGTAGCCCAGAGTGGGGTGAACTCCTTTATCAAGTTGCTGTGTTTATGTGATGATGTTCAATGTTTTATGCTATTGTCTATGTGTATCTTTACATAAGTAATCCTTTATTATGTGTTGCAAATTGATCCGGTTGCTTTAAAACACATAACATTTCACTTGCAATATTTATTCAAGTTTCAAGTCTTCTTCATTTTTAGATCAAATTTGAAGATAAATATGATTAACTTAAAATAGGGAAGTGCAATGTTATCAGAGATTGTTTTGATCGACCTGCAAACCATATATTCATGAATAGAGAAAATAAAAGAATATAAACACGTCATACAATAGAGACGAACAAAAGGGGCAAAATGATATCCTTTATTGCTCTATCAACCAGTGGATAAATGATTTACAAGTCTCAATGAAGCACATCATAAGATTCAATTGAAGCCCATCTATTCGGTCTTGGCGATTCATCCATCACAAAAATATGATCATCTCCCTTCTCCCTTTGTGCATGGGGACAATATTCCCTTGACTCTCACAAACCGTCACTCGACCTCAGCTTTGATACCAATTGTTGGGATCGGCCTGTAAACTAAATATTAATGAGTAGAGAAAATAAGAGAAGATAAACACATCATACAACAGAGACAAACATAAGGCGGGAAATGATATCCTTTATTGCTCTGTCAACTACTGGAGAATGTTTTTACAAGTCTCAATAAAGCACCTCACAAGATTCTATATTTAAATAGGAAAGATCTCAAGTATTTCCAGGTATGCAAAAATCCAAACCCTTGAGAAACCTCCAACCAAAGGAATGTAACTACAAGGTGTGTGTTGTCACCACCCAACATAGATTTGAAAGGATGAATATAAATATGTAAAGCAACAACGTTTCATCTAAATGCCAAAAGCTTCACTAAATAGGCATGCATTGAACGCTCACATGGAGATGAGACTTTTCTAAACGTTGCATTAACATTTGATTTCATTTTGATGCATGTTTTGGGAAAATGTTGCACACGTTTTTCTTTTAGTTTTATACTATTATCTTTACTCATAGCCTATGTGTTATTTTTCAAGGATGAATAATGTATTTTTAAAGATTTCTTTGCCTTGAAATAATTGTTTGCATTCGATTCAACGACTGCTTTTGATACTCGTGATTTGCATTTGATTTTAATTTCAAGATTTTATTTGAAATATCTTGAATGCTTGAAGAGTGTCTATATATACTTTGATTATCTCACATGTGGTAAATCTAATTCTTACTAAAGTGTCTTTACTTATGGCACACTCATCAAGTCATGAAAACTTGTTATGTATTGTCTTGTTGTATCCTAGGAGGGACCAAATATGAACATAACTTGTGAAGACCATTTCATAATGCTTAGATCAGTGGTGGAACCTAGAAATCTCTAAGTGGTTAAGTTCTCTAATGACTCCAAGACTCAATTTGTCTGTAAATGAACTAGTGATTGAAAGGGTTCCATTCAGTTACACTAATATCAATTGATCTTATGGAAGGAGACAAGTTGGATATCCAAAGCTAAAAATAAATAAATGGATATGTTTATAACCTAGGCATGGCTAATTAATTATCAAAACAAGTATCATCCCCACCAACTTGAAAGAGTTGTTGCTTTCCTCATCCCCTAATTGCTAAAGAAAAAAATTGAAGGAAGGATGGGAAAGGAAATTAGATTATTTTGGGAGAATGCATATATCTCCATTGGGGCTATGGATGCTTGTTGAAAGCATAGAAATCTCTGTGATGTTAGGGTGACTCTGTCGAGGCTATGGATGCTCACAGGTAGCAAAGAAACATTGCAAGAATTTCTAGAATCTTTCTTGGAAGAATCCTAAAATCCCTGATTCAAATAAGCTCTATGATTATGGATTTAACCTTTAACTTGGAATCACACTTTAAAGAATAAACTCCATCAATTTTCCCCTTTAGTTTAGCTAGTGAATTGTTGTAGTTTGGGAATCCAGTTAATCTGGGTTTTCATCACCGAATTGAGTCTCTATGGGACCTGTTATGGGGAGTTAGGTTTCTATCAAGGTAAGGTTAAGCCACCCCCTTGGTTATCTCAATAATGTGATAGTGCATTTCAAATATCCATGGATTTGACCAATGCGTTACCATTTGTTTATGCCTCTCTCATCCAAATGTTGCTTCTTATGGATTCATTATTTCTATTTTGATTATGTTTGTAAGATGTTGACTTGGATAATTTAATGTGCAATCATGAAAGCTTGTTTTAGTTGCATTACCAAATTTTTATTTGCCACATAATTTTGTTATCTCGCTTATATCACATTGCCTACATCTTAGTTTTGAGGTTGCACTTTCTAAATTTAGTTAGCTTTGATGCATGAAAGAGTATGTGTAACATTATATGATCTTATTGAAGTTGTCTTGCATCTCTAGCAAACTCAAAAATGTGTTTCAGGAAGAACCAACAAGCTCATTAGGTATTTGGTATTAGGTGTTCCGGATGTCGGTGACCATTTTCAGGGATTAAAATATTTGATATGTTGATAAATCAAGGAAATATCAGTCAGCTTCTTGGGTTTGAAATTTCCACTGCAGTTTTTTACGGTCCCATTCTGAAACTTGAAAAAAAATTGAGTTTCCAAAATTTGTCACAAGTCATGCAGGCTCAAATTAAAACTCAAAAGTTTTGAGTTACCAAAATTTACCACAAATATTCGTGGACTTATTTAAAAGTCAAATTCTTCAAAATTTCAAAATGTATCACAAAACTAAGTGGGCACAATTCAAAAGTCGACTATTGGATTTTTTAAATTAAGATACAAGCTTTGTGGCCCCTTCGTTTTCAAACCCAAACAAAATTCAGTAAATTTTGTTGCAAGTTTTGTGGGCTTATTTTACAACTAGTTTTGAAAATCTTCCGCAAAGTGAGCTTATATATATATATATATATATATATGCATTCAACTCTCGAAGTTTTAAGGGTGGTGACTAACAAACGATAGTGTGTACTCTGTAAGACTCTGGATATTGGTCAGTGTGTTGGTATTGTGGAACTCAACTTTGTATTATTATTCATTGCATGAATTTTCAATTGAACACACTTCGAATCTACATTCATGTTCAAAAGAGCCTTATTTATTCTAGTTATAATCAATTGCAGAAATAATCACAGTTGAGGCAAAGGCCTACTAGAGAAAGTGGAATCATGTTTCTTGAGATTGAAATGACAAGAAATGTAGTTGTCTATGCGATAAAAAAATAGCTGGAATTAACTCTCCCTTTATTCGAAGAAACTACTTTAACTATAAACCTAGGGAACATAAACTTTCAAAACGTTGTGAAAAGTATATGCATATTCTTAGGCTTTTGCTTGTTTGGATTTATTGTTAACTATCATTTTTTTTTATATTATTTTTGGGGGGAATTAAATTTATCACTTTCCTACTTTACATAAATTCGAAAGCAGATGATAACTATCTAATAAGAAATTATACAATAGCGTATGCAAATTGCTTCTATAGAAAGTTACAACAAGACAAAAATATTTACAACAAAGATAGAAATGTAAAATGCAGAAAATGATTATAGTAATTCAAAAATATAACTAATTCAACTAATTGCATTGATGCAAATTAAGTATACAAAGCTGGTCCAAACTTTGCAATCTAAACATAATAGGAAATTGAAAAATGAAAATAATCTTGGTCTACTTGATGCATGAGAGTAAATTCAATTCAAAGTAAAACTTCTTGACATAATAAAATTGCAAAACATAAAATAACTAACAGGAATAAAGTTTTACTAATTAGGAAAAAAAAATGTTAACTAAGTTGCATAAGAAAATAGGATTACCACGGCTATAGAGTGGCCCTTGCTCCATAGTTTGTTGGTTGATCCTTGTGTTAACTCAACTAATCACAGTAGGAAAATTATTCATCCAAAAGTAGTTGTAATAAAGAACAATATATTTATAATCGATATTCTGAAGCCACATAGGTTCTTTCTCCTATTTCTTTATACCAAAATTTCATAAGTTCTTGGGTAGTTTCCCCCTTTTTTAGGAATCAGTTGAAAAATTGTTTTAACTCCTATTTTTCAAAAGAAAATCATCTCCTAAAAAATCGATTCATGTCTTGCTAATTTAACTATCAACATGTCCCACGTCTTATATTTGACTAAACAAAAATCAAATACACAAGTATCACACCCTTATGAGAAGCACTTAATGTATCCTATGTGGCTTCCTATGTTTCTATCCAATGCTTTGTTAGCAACCCGAAATAGGTCACACACTCTTGAAAATATCTAGATGATAATGATAAACTCTAGAACACAGGGGTAGATCCAATAGTTTATATCTTTGTTGATGAAAAAGTTTGAAGCATTTGGAAGATTTGACATTCTGAACTTCAGCTGATGAGACATTCTGCAGCTCCTAACAAATAACAAATATACAATTTTCTTCCCAAAACCTGTAATTGAACAAGTTAGAAACTTGAACACACAAATCGTGCATCCACGTTCCTTTCCTAATAAAAAATGTTTATTTAATATAAAAATTTAACCCAAATATTTGTGTTATTCATGAAAGAAAAATGAGGTAGAAATGGTAGATAATGGATAAGAAATGGTCAAGTTTCCCAATTAGGAAGGATAATGAGGAAATTGAAGGGAAAGAAAAATAGAAATTACTATGCTCATCATACTCCCCAACTTAGCCATTTGCACATCCCCCATGCAACTAATATGAATCCGCATATATCACTTGAATATGTTGTGTGGAATAGGTCTCTCTAAAGTCATAGGGAAGTAACTATGTAGTAGTGCTTTCTGCATGGAATCCTCCCATAATTTCTATCACCTGCCATATTTTTCTCTCCTAATCTTTATTGATAACATCATCCTCTCTACAATATGATATTAGGTGCAATGTCATTGGAAATTTACATCTAAGGACTATCCATTGAAGGCCGAATTCTCTAATAGAGTTGACATACATCCTGCTACGGTATAAGGATGCACGTAGATTTGGTAAAGAGTGTGGCTCTTTCATCTTCAACTTATCACTCAAATCATTCCACCTACTTATCCCTGATTGCTTTGAATTGTTGTAGAAGCCGATGAATTCACTTATGAATTCATTTTGTGCTTGAATCATGACTTCTCTAATTCTAGGGTCTGCCATTATTTTGTTATGAATTTAAAAAATATCTAGTATATGAGTTGCCTCTGGCCTAATCCATAGTGGAAATATAGATTCCTCTCCTTTATACAACTCCTTCTCATGTCAATCCCTTTTCAATTCATTCTCCAAAATAGACAAAAACGTTCTCAAGTTCACATCACCAATGAAATGATTTGGGTTCCACATGGTATTATCAAACATCAAATAATTATGGAAATAAAATTCATAGAGCAAATTTATTCTTTCTTTTGGACTAGAGAAATACATGTTGCAAAATGTTCTCCCAATACTTTTTAAATCCACATGCATGTTTGAAACAAATCCTTCTATTTGAAACCTCAACCACCGTTCTTTTAAATACAAAGCATAAACTGGTGAAGGTGACTTGCATGTTAAAGTATATGATACCAACTCACCATTTTTTGTTATCTTCGATTTAAGATTCTCAATTTCTTCATCTTTTTCATCAAGAATTTTATATTTTTCTACTATTTCTTCTTTCAACTAATTATGACTCTTTTCTATGTTTCCAATTTTCAGTGATGAGTGTCCTAATGAATATATTACTCCTTATGGGAGTCAACTAGATGTTTCCAAGCATATTTTTCTAAATTCAATCCCTTCACTTGCTCCCTTAACTGTTCAATTTCATCCTTTTCTACAATTAATCCTTTAATATGTTATTTGAGTTGTTCAATTTCCAACAATACATTAGGGGGAATAGGAGCATGAGTGGGTTCAAGTTTTACCTGGAAAGTTGTGTCCTCCTTTTCAATATTAAATAATGTTTCTGCATATTTTGTTATTTCTTCATCAATTTGCATGGATGATGAAGCTCCTTCAATGAGGTGCAAGTTGCTTGCAATGTCATCAATCGACCGTCTTCTTTTCTATCTCTACCTCTACTTCCCTTGTTGTTGCGAAGTCGACTGTTCTTGCTACTGCTGAGTCGCATGTTCTTATGAGATTTCAACATCTTACTCAATAGGCACTAGTACATATTGAAATTTTTTTGACGTTCTATTTGCGACGTTATGGACAAAATTGGCCATACTGTCGAAAAATAGAGGAAATTTTAAATTGTTTTCTCCATATTGCCCGATAACGTCGCAAGTGCGACGTAATACAAACAAATGTCGCTATTGCAACGAAGACGTCACTATTGTGATGCCATTGGAATGTTGTCTCTCTTGCGACATTGGTAAAATAGTTGTCGTAGTTGCGACATTATGGAAACTAGGTTTTCCCCCTTCCAACGGTCACCTAGTATTTGACCAAGTCAGCTTTGACTTGGTCAACTATCGTCGGGATTGTGACGTTATAAAATCTATAAATATGTTGCATTTTATGGATGTTGTGACAAGTTTTCTATAATAACAACACTTCAAAAAGGGTTTAAGCGGTTCTTCTTAGCGAACAAAAAATAAGCAGGTTTTTAGTATATGTCCGTGGGGAAGAATGTTAGAAAACATTAGAGCTGGGAAAATAATTAAAGAGGGTGAAAAGGGTGATGGTAAATGTTATTTCCCTCGCAAAAATTGTTGTACTAGACGTCCCAAAAGAGTTTTAATAGAAACAACTAAAAAACATTGTAGAAAATATGGGCACATGGATGGGGGATCAAATGAATATCGTCCTATGGTAATTAACTATATATACATTCATTATTTGTTTTAATATTTATTGTATTCTCAAAATTTTATATTGTTTTATACATGCACTATTTTTTCATGATTGTTTGTAATTATAAAGTTAGATTTTCCCCCTAACTTTATGCACAAAGCACCAAGTAGTAGCAGAAATGATGTTGTAGTACAAGATGAAGAACTTGAAGCAGATAATGAATATCAAGTTAATGATCCCATGGAAGTAGATGGCAATAATAACGTAGTTCAAGATGATGGGACAAATCAAATGATCCAAGACTTATTCGGTCATCTAGATGAGGATCATGGGGACAATAGTGATGGTATTTATGATGAACCTATGATTGAAAAGGCAAATAAACGACTTTATAAAGGGTCAAGAGAAAATCTTCTCTCCATCACATTGTTGTTGGTGAACTTGAAAGTTGCAAATCATTTTTTGAACACTTGTATGACACATATCCTAAGGTATGTAATATGTTTCTTCACATCTACATAAAGGTTGACTTTTCCCCATTTTTTTTAGTGTTAATTAATGTGTAAAAAAAAATGCAATATTTAAAATTACTATTCTTTACATTAACTATTTTTTTTTTATGTTTTAGATTGTTAGGTGAATTTCTGTTACCCTCATCAAATATTTTACCTCGCACATATCGAGATTTACATGCCATTATGAAAGACATTGGAATGGAGTATCAAAGTATAGATGCATGTCCTGATGATCATATTATATATTATGGACAACATGCATTGAAAACAGAATGCTCGGTATGTGGTATCAATAGATATTGAACCTATCAAGTAAAAAAAATGGTCCCTCGAAAGGTTCTCCGGCATATTCCCATAATTCCACATTTGCAGCGACTGTTCAGGTGCCAAAGCATAACACAGTTTATGGATTACCATGCATGAAAGATAATTGAAGATGGCATTCTTCGAATGCCTGCATATGTTTATGCATTTAAGGAAATTGCTGCAAAATGGACATAATTTATAGATGAACCTCGTAATGTTAGGCTTTCATTGGCAACTGATGGTGTTAATCCATTTGGAGAGCTTGGATCTGTTTACTTAGTGTGGCTTATTTTTTTTTTATCAACAATAACATTTCTCCTTGGATGTCAATAAAGAGGGAGCACATAATGTTGACAATGATTATTCCAGGTATTTGTTTACATTAATTTTCCGAATTTAAATTTTTCATTTTTCTCTTTTTTTGCATAACATCTTTTATTGATTTATTTACGTATATATACATACCATGGTAGTAATTTCGTGTAATTTAAAACAATTAGTTAAGTACCAAGTTAAAGATATGAATGTGTATATCGAGCTTCTTATGGACGAGCTACTAAAGTTATGGAAGGGCATCACTATGTATGACATCTGGAAACCAATTGGGCAAAAGAGATTTCAATGCCGTGGAATTCTTTTATGGACAATTCATGATGCCCCAGGACTAACACATTTTTGTGGTATGTAACGTTCCATATTGCACACTTGAATAGTATATAATTAATTGAATATATCATGCATGTTGTTTAAATAATCATTTCGTATATATATTAATAATTCACATTAATCCATATGTTGCAGGTCTTCAAACAAAGGGTAAATTTTCATGTCCAGTTTGTGGTCCTAAGATGAAATCTCGTCGGTTAAATTTTTTAGGAAAGAAGGTGTTTGATGAGTATAGACACCTCCTCTCTAAGAACCATAAGTATCGGACTACTGAAAAAAATCTTTTCAATGGGAAACAAGAGACTGGACTAAAACCACAAAGAATGACACCTCGCCTATGGAAGTTGGCATATGACAAAATGAATCCTCAAGGTACACATTTTGTTTATGTATCATAAATGGAATCATGTTTTGAAATTTTATTTTAATTATTCATTTTATTTTACTGCATTTAGTAAATAGTGTTTTGATTTTTTTTATGCTTCATCAATGTCGTCGTCGTGAAGGTAGTAATAATGGGCTTCCACGAGGAATGAAATGTTATCCCACTCAATTCATGAGGTTGACTTACTATAAGGACCTAAAAATAGTTCATTTATTTGATACAATTCATATCAGGAAGAATGTGACAGAAACATTATGGCGAATCATAGATGGCAGGACCTGGACAAAGAAAAAAATGTAAAAAATTGTAATGACATTCGGGAAGCCAATCATGCAATGAAAAGTGCGATACAATCAAATAACGATGGAGACAAAAATAACCTTGCATGGTTATTAAGAGAGAAACAAAGCAATGGTGTAAAATAGGTCATTCAAAAAATTAAATTTCCCACAAGTTTTTGTTCAAACATAAAGAATATCTTAACGAAAAAAGGTGAATTCGGTGGGGTAAAAACACATGATTGGGATACCTTCATTAAGGTAATTAATCATCTTAGTATTCATATTTATATATTGGTCGTATACATTTTTTGAGATTTTTATTTTTTTGTCTAGTTTTGAACAAGTAATGATTCATTTTTATTGTTACAGTATGTTCTACCTCTATCTCTTCCAAACGACTTTGACAATAATGTCAAACAAGTTATATATGATCTTGGAAAATACATGAGGTAAGTAGTTGCAATATATATGCAAAAAAAAATTCAGTTTTTTGTTGTACTTGATGACATGTGTTTTACTTGTAATGTAATATGTATTTATATGTTTTGTTGAAACATGTTATTTTCTTGCGTTATGATCTGTAGATGGTTGTCATTGAAAGAAATCCATGAAGATGATATAAAGTATTGGAAGAGAGAAATTCCTCGGCTAATGTGTGAAATGTAAAAGTATCTACCTCCATCATTTTTCAATGCACAAGAACAATACCTCATACACCAAGTTGAGGAGATTGAAATGTGTGGACCTATAAACACAAGGTCAATGTGGATGGTGGAGAGGCACTTGAAAACATTGAAGGCTTTGGTTAGACAAAGAGCACGTCTTGAGGGTTCTATGGTGGAGGGATATATGGTATATGAATCCATGGTGTATATTAGTCAGTATCTTCCTAAATTAGCAGCGCAAGCTATGCATGCAGTGGATTTCATTTGGGATGTGAACTCCATAATTTTTTTTGAAAGGGAGCAGTTGTTGTGGAAATGTACAATGAAGAAAGTGAGAGGTAATTAAATTGTGGATATTTTTAATAAATACAATTTTTTCATTTTTTTGTGTATATGATCATACTCATTTAATATTTATTCTTTCATCATTTATTAATATTTACCATGGTTATAACTAATATTTAATATTGGTGAATTGTGATTTTTTGATCGGTTAGTTGCTCAAGATTGGGATGCACTACATTTATATATTGCAAAAAATCTTGACTAGATAAAGGTATCGATTGATAGATGTAAAGCACGCCATGGTAGTAGGTTATCATGGAAAGACCTCCCTGAATTGGTTAGAGAAACTCGTTGTAACGAAGATTCCAATGTTACGCAGAGTGAAATAGATTTAGCATATTGTTTGAAAGATGGAAAGGCAGGCAAATTCACCCATTTTATTCAGTTATTTTATATTATATTAATGTGAATGTAGGTGTTTTTTTTCATATTATACTTTCCAAGTTATATAAATTTGTTTATTATTAATTGACAATGCATCTTTTACATGTCTAGCATATTGCAGTTGAAACACCACAAGGCTCTGTGTGTAACGACCCCTTGATTGCGACTACAAGTGAAGCAGAAGTGCAAAGATTTTTTTTTGTTTTGGAAAGAAAGAGATGACGAAAATAGTGTAACCACACAACTGACGACAAACGCAGACACATAGTCCATGCAACAGGAAACTATGACTCCACGCACTGGCACAAGAGCAACTGGGCGAAACGTGCGTAGAACAACAAGAAGAAAAATGACTACCCACCCGACACAGACACGACCTCGCCTACCCGCTAAGGGACAACATCCCCATCCTGACACAACTGCCTTGACGAACCAATACTAGAACCTTAAGGCACACAAACCCAACACATGGAGGTGTTACAATCCTTGCACCTAAAGCAACTACAATGAGCAATGCCCACAACAAAAGGCGCAGACTCCGACCAAGTTATCATTTTGCCTCTAACCAAAGGCGCGCCATGATTCCCCAACATGAATCATGTCATCGCCAGGTGATAATTGTGATAGAATCCATGGCACAACACACACATTTAGAAAAAAACCATGAAAACTATACCCACGCACCCTCGCAATCAGTTGAGAAGATGCAAGTGACATCAATCGAATTAATTTGCGCAAATGTTCGGGGGAGACTATGACCAACCTCCCCTTCCAACTCGAACTAAGGCGCAAGGCGCGTAATAAACAAGGTAACGGTTAGCCACTAATAGTTTTAATGGATAAAACTACTAGTCTCTCGACACTATGCTGATAGCCAAAATGTTTATCAACCCTATTACTTCAACATTTATCTCTTATTAGAAAATTTTTAAAACTTTTATCAACTGGTAATACCAAAATTTATTATTATTTTAATTAGCAAAACTGCTTTTAGCTTCCTCTTAGTTCGCTTCACCTTAAGGGAGACATTATTTAATGTACTTAATTACGCGTGTTAGATATAGTAGCTAAGTAGGGTTTAATACTGATATAAAATGGTTGCGATTTTCTTGGATTGAACTTGTTGATTGGTAAAAACAAAAACTCTGACTAACCAATCACTACATAAAAATGATTTGGCTGGTAACTGTTAGGTGGCTGTCAAGAACAGGGCATGATGTCTAAATGTTATCATCCAGATATCAGTGAAATCGCCTAACCTAAACGCTGCTATCAGTATGCTAATAAAGGAATCCTGTCAAACTGCAAAAGGAAGCTCGCTGTCAATAGACATGCCTGGTCGCGGTCTCATTACCAGTAAAATGAAGGATATAGAACCAAGAGATAAATAAATTGCCCATGTAAGAAAATGAATCGATGTAAGTGTAAGCACAGAAATCGCTGTGCATGTGTGTGCAACTAACTGCTGGCCAATTGAAGGAACCGATTCACCCACCCTCTGTTAGACGCTGGAAGAAAAAAAATAAAAACGCAGGGATACAACTTGCAAATCGGGGTCTGTTTGGCAGGTGTAACGCAGTCTAAATGACGTGCAAAATCGTGGTCCGTTGGGCAAGGAAGGCACAGTCTAAGCCGCAACAAAATCGTGGGCAGATGGCTGGTAAAACACAATATAAAATAAAGAACATCCAGCACTACACAAGAAGAAAGGAAAACGCCACCTTTTACAGTGAAAACGCCAAGAACGATGCAGAGTAAAATCGTCATTAAAGGTGATAAACATGCAGAGTGAAATAGCCATTGAAAGTGATAATAGGCGGAGTGAAATTGCCATTACATTCCAATCGTAGACCATCAATCCAATTAAAACACTGTTGCTGTAAATTAATACGCCTTACTGTCAATAACATCGATCGCTGTATAAGTGTGGTTAATATTATAAATTCGCTGTGTAGATATGCCAGAAGCGCTGTCCAGATTGATAGTAAAAATCGTGGGTCTAACAAGATTTATTAGGTGCAATTTTAGGGAGATGAGGCTAACCAAAAATTGTTGTTAATACATGACAGAATGCTATCCTTCATTACCAATCAAGCAGACATTTTAAACGCTGTGTAGATACAGTAAATAATCGTCTGAGCACATTGAAACTAAGTTTAGAGCGGGTTACTTAGAGAACAAAAATCGCCTCCAAGCATTCGATTAGAGCATAAAAATTTGTAGTCAATAATTAAATCACAGTCTAATATATATGAAATTTCTGTCTAGAATGAAAATCATGGTCATCTGTATAAACAAGTGCTGTCTATCATGTACCTAAAATTGCTCATTAATATAACTTCAATTCGATCTTCAAACAAAGTCATCGAACTTAAAATCCCTGCGTAGGAATGCAGCCATTACACAAAAAAAAACGCAATCCCAGATGGTCATAAAACACAGGTAGCCAAGGTCAAATTGCAGTTGTCATTCCAAGCATGAGTTACTGTCAACATCCAAACTGTCCAAATGTAGTGAAAAAAAAGGGTAATAGCTGACTTGCAAGGGTAAATCACAGACAAGTAAAATGGTAAATCACTGCCGTAATAAAATGGTACAACGCAGAGGGTATTATGTAACATCCCTCTTGGTTACGACAACAACTCCGAAAACAGTTGCAATTTTTTTTTTTTTTGTTTGTTTAAAGTGTGTGCGCACGTGTAGAAGAAACAACCCCCTCGACTCTACGTCTCCACTCGAACCAACAAGACACAAGTAAGACGAACACAACCAAGACGACCCGACAAATCCCAGTGAAAACATGAAATAAACGCCCCTGGACGTAAGGCGTGCAACTAGCAACTGTAAGCAGAAAAAGACACCAGGGGTTAGGTACAGTACTGTCACAGAATGAAGGAATCCAACAGTAGAGTCGCAGTAGTGGAAATTGTGCCTTTAAACAGCCCGAGACTACTGATACGGCTCAGAGCGTGTCGCAAGAGTGGAACTGTGCCTTTAAACATCCCGGGTCTCTTGATACGGCACTGGAATCTTGAGGCAGGGAAGAACACAGGCATAAATATTTAGGCTACTGAAGGTGTCTACATCCCTCCCGACACAAGCAGAGCTACAAGGGATTGATTACAACCAAGTACAATAAGGGTTAAAGAACAACGATCCACCTAGGAAAGCATAAGCTAAATACGACCTCGTCAACTACCCGACCCATATTCCTGCTAAAGGCCAATATCTAAGATCTAAAAGGATGATTGCTACCTATCATTGAACCGGTCTAGGTTAATTGTAGTTTTACATCCTGAAGGCGGGTCATAAACCAAATTGTCGATTACAACTATAGGTTAGTATTGAGAGCATTTTAAATCTCAATAAGTCGATATGTACCCCTTAAATTAGCAATTAAAACTCGATCAACATGAAGGGTTTAACAACTTGAAGAACATGATACATGTCATACTAATTTAACAATATTGGCAATGCAATTTAGACCTTATCTTTAACCTTCAAATTAAACTAATAATAACCTTGCAGCTTAGACATCCTCCCGAACAGTTCAATTAACAAATATTAACATTGTGACTCACCCATCATCATTGACCTTGCAAATTAAAACTACCTTATTATTGCAAATTAACAAGTAATATAATGGCAATTAAACCATTATGAATATTGCGAATCAACCATCATCATTGCCCTCGCAAATTAAAACAACCTTATTCTTGCAAATTAAATGAGTATTACCGAGGCCATAGAACAAGGATTAATATTGCCATTTGAACAAGCATTACCATCACAATTAAGCAAACATTAAAATTGCGGCTTAAACAATATTAATATTACTATCTAACAGGTATTATCATTGCATTCAATTTAACAATATTAACATATAAGCCTATAACAAATAATCAAATGAATGCCTATTATTATAACAAGTGTACTCATTGCAAATKATCAAATATTAATTAAAATCATGGCGAATAATTTCGGTGGAGGGTAGTTGTATGGAATTGGTGCAAAATCAAAATAAATATACCCTTGCAATAAATGACCATGTCGATCCGCTGACTAACTCCCAAATAAAAGACAAATACATCCATACCCTAAATGATGTCAGCCGCATTCGCCAACTAATTTCATAATAAAATTAATAGTACATTGACAATAATTAACCTTCATATCCATTAGTATAACGATAAACCCTATTTAGAATGACCCTAATTTAACGCTATCAATAATTAAGAAAGACATTATAAAGTATTAACATAACCTAATTGCCAGTAGTTAAAACAATTGACTTACATATCCACTAGTATAACGATAAACCATAATTAAAATGACTCTAATTTAACACTATCATTATTAATGAAGACGTTTAAAATATTAACAAACCTAAATGCCAGTAGTTAAAACAATTGACTTACATATCCACTAGTATAACGATGACCATAAAAATGACTCTAATTTAACACTATCATTATTAATGAAGAC
>ML790334.1:209235-238075 GCA_009831015.1 Picea engelmannii | reverse complement strand
CCACTCGCCTCTTTCCATTTTTCTTGCGCGACGTGCCCTTCAGGATGCACCACGTGCTCCAAGGGTGCCACTCGCCTCTTTCCATTTTTCTTGCACGCCGTGCCCTTCAAGACACACCAAGTGCTCCAAGGGTGCCACTCACCTCTTTCCTTTTTTCTCGCGCGGCGTGCCCTTCAGGACGCACGATGTGCTCCAAGGGTGCCACTCGCCTCTTGACTGACTTGGTAGACATCAAAAACCCCTGGAGTCAATACTTCGCCCGATGATCTTGTGGGAGACTAAGGGCCTCTAAGGAATAAGGCCCCTGCCTTATTGTGCACCCTTTAGAATCATTGTGAGGGACTATCGTAGTCTACCCTCATGACATCGTGGGTCCTCTCGAACTAGGTAATCGTTAACCTATAGTTCGAGCCATGACGAGAGTGCTAGTAGGCTATGGCAGGGTTGTTTTCCACACCTCTCCCTCAATATCTCTGGTAGTCGAGCATGACCCCTCTACTCCACATGTGAGTCTGGTCAACAAGCTATCGTCAGCCTGCATCATCAACGAATCATGTCAGAAATATATCCATAATCATATCATCTAATCAGATGCACTAATATCACATATAAAACAATCAAACCCCAATAGTTCACTCCCCAACTCGATCCGAAGTCCAAGGGGTTCCATTGATGCCTCTGCATCCTCAAGGTCCAAAATCGTGCACACTCAGTAAAACTGAGTCAATAGCACCTGTCTATGTCAATGCAACAAAACAACATGTCAACAACCCATAATGCCTCATAATCAAAATCAAATGTTTAATAGTATAATAATTCGGATCACTTGCGAGCAAGTGTCCTCAAAGAATAAGTTCGCTCAGTGCGCGCAAGAGCGGGATGTTACATACACCCCCTCTTGGTCTAAACTTCATCCCAAAGTTTCACAGTATATAAGTGCCAAAATAATGTGTATCACGGTATCATAAGTCTATCTATCCAACAAAATGGAAACTGCTGATGCATATCATATGCGTTCTCCGAGGTCGCTGAGTGAGGACTATAGTTGTCCCACTGGACCTTGACCTCATCTACTGTTTGACACCGTAGCAGTTGAATGCGATGATCCAAGATGCGGATCTGCTCAACCATGATCACCCCCTCATCTGATACCTGCAAGGAACTCATGTCAATAACAAGTGTAGGATCACTAAAATAATGTCTCAAAACAAATACATGAAAAAAATTGTTCATATGCCTCAAAGAATCAGGCAAGGCTAGTTGATAGGCCACGAGCCCATTTCTTTCGATGATCTCGAAAGGTCCCACGAACCTAGGAGAGAGTTTAGCTCCCTTTCCAAACTTGATCAAACTCTTATGCGGTTTTACCAACAAGAAAACTTGATCTCCAACCTCGTAACTATGGTCGACACGGTGCGTATCGACATAACTCTTCTGTCGATCCTGCGCTTCTTTAATCCTTTGTCTTATTGTTTGCATTTTCTATTCCATTTCTTGGATCACTTCTGGTCCCACCAGGACCCTACCCTCAATCCGATCCCAACTCAAAGGCGTCCGGCATGGTCGCTCGTAAAGAAACTTGAAAGGCGCCATCTTAATGGTGCTTTGGTAATTGTTGTTATAAATGAATTCTACCAGTGGCAAGAATTCCTCCCAACGCTTTAGTTGGTCCATCACGTACATGCGAAATATGTCCTCCAATGTCTGGTTCGTTCATTCGGTCTGCTCGTCAGTCTCCGGGTGATACGCAGTACTGAAGTTAAGTTGGGTTCCCAAGGCCTCTTGGAAACTCCTCCAAAATCGCCTGATAAACACCGATCCTCGATCGGATATAATCCTCTTAGGCATGCCATGTAGCCTCACGATATCACTGATGAAAACTCTAGCTATGTCAGGTGCTTGATATGTTGTACGCATAGGAATAAAATGAGCACTCTTCGTCAGAGTGTCTACTACTACAAAAATTGAGTCGTGTCTCCTTGCCGTCAGTGTCAATCCAACAATAAAATCCATCAAAATAATCTCCCATTTTGATTCTGTAATAGCGTGCGGTTGTAGTAATCCTTCTGTATGTCTATGTTCAGCCTTTACCTACTGACATTCTAGACATCTCACCACATAGTTGACTATGTCTGCCTTCATTCCCTTCCATAAGAATAAGGGTTTAAGGTCCGCCCTCATCTTCGTGACTCCCGGGTGAGCCATGTACACTGCTCTATGAGCCTTCCTTAGGATCAAGCTCCTCAACTCGTCGTTCGATGGTACGTAAATCTGATTTTTAAACCTCAATAATCCATCATCGTCAAATGTAAACCCTTCATATCTTGGTACCATCATTGTGTTTTGTCCGATAAAACCCTTGACCTCCTTGTACCAATCATCGTCACATTGTAAAGTTAGAATATTTTCCCATAGATTTGTCTAAAGAGGCAACACTAAAAATATGCGTGGTCTCCGACTCAATGCATCTGCCACTCGGTTCACTGTTCCTTTTATGTAAGTAATCTCAAAGTCGTACTCATTAAGAAATTCTGACCAACGCCGTTGTCGCGCATTCAGGTTGCTTTGCGTAAAGATGTTCTATAGTCCACAGTGGTCCATATTTAGTTCAATTTTTTTTCCAACAAGGTAGTGTCTTCAAACCTTCAAGGCATAAACAATGGCTAACAACTCCAAATCGTGCATCATGTAGTTCTCCCCATGCCTTCTTAGTTTCCTCGACAGGTGAGCGATTACTCAACCATCTTGCATCAAGACTCCACCTAAGCCTTCCTTGGATGCGTCAGTGCATACCAAGAAATCCGCATCCATGTCAGGGACCTTTAGTATCAGTGTTGTTGTCAACAACTCTTTGAGCCTCCGAAATGCTTCCACGCATTTCTCGGTCCCAACAAACTTCTTATTCTTCTTCTGCAATTCTGTGATCGGATTTGCTATCTTCGAAAATCCCTCGATGAAATGTCGATAGTATACTACTAAACCCATGAAGCTACACACTTCCGGGACATTCGTTGGCACATGCCATTCCATAATAGCCTCGACATTTGTTGGATCCACGACGATACCTTTCCTTGAGATTACATGCCCTAAGCAGTGAATCTTCGATTGATAAAACTAGCATTTGGACAACTTCCCAAATAATTTGTGCTCTTGCAAACACTGTAGTACCAAGAGCAAGTTCTCATCATGCTCCTCCATCGTCCGAGAGTAAATCAAAATATCGTCAATGAATACTTGGACGAACTTGTCCAAGTACTCACAGAACACCCCATTCATCAAACTCATAAGTACCCCAGGGGAATTTGTTAGTCCAATGGTATAACAATCAACTCTTAATGTCCAAACCTCGTCTTAAAGGTGGTCTTAGGGACTTCATCCTCCTTTATCCATAGTCGGTGATACCCTGATTGCAATTCGATCTTTGAAAACACCATTGCACCCTTCATCTGATCGAACAGATCATCAATCCTTGGCAATGGATATTGATTCTTGATCGTTGCCTTGTTCAATTGATGATAGTCAATGCAGAGTCTCCATGACCCATCCTTATTTCGTAAGAAGTAATAGGTGCACCCACGGTGACACCCTCAGATGTATAAGTCTCAGGACCAACAATTCTTTTAGTTTCATTCTCAACTCCTGTAACTCTGAGGTCGAATTCGATAAGGAATTCTAGATATTGGTTCAGTCCTCGGTCTTAGGTCTATAGTAAACTCCAATTCCCTCTTCGATGACATTCCAGGTAACGCCTCTGGGAAGATGTCTACAAACTCTCTCACCACAGGAAGGTGTTCTAGATCTTCCACTACTCCCTTCTCTTTTAATGCAAGGATCACATAAAGCTTACATCCCTTATGCATGCTCTTCCATAGTTGCAAGGAAGAGATGAACCTCAGGGAAAATCCTTGGTTCCGTCCTATAATCACACGTCTCTGTCCCTCGTCATCGACCAAGATCAACCATTTCGTCTTACAGTTGAGTATCACCTCATGCAATTCCAACCAGTCCATACCGATCATGACATCATAAGATCCTAAGATCGCGATGTATAGGTTGGCCTTGGTGAAAAACTCTCCCAGGTTAAGGGTACAACCTGTAACCTTTCCTCCAACCTTCTGTTTGGCTCCCGAAGCCATCTCTACGAAGCTAAAATCATCCTATTCGACTGTATTTACCTTAATCCTTTTTAGCACTGCACCAGAGATGAAACTCTCGGTAGCACCAGAATCTATCAATACTAAGGGTCTGGTCAGTGACGGTACCTGACGTCTCGAGCAAAATCGACTGGTGCTCTACCTGGCATTTATTCAATGCTTCATGAATCCGATGGGCCTTGCCTAAGTCTCCCATGGTAGTGGGTCCAACTGATCCATATTCTCTAGTCCTCTTCACTGGGCAGTCACGCTGGAAATGTGGCTCCCCACATTCCAACATAATTTCTTCGGTCTAATAATCCTGGTACCCAAAGTAGAAGCTGAATTCCAATGCTAAGGCCAAAAAAAACCTTTTGACCTCAAGTTTCTTGGTAAGGGTGTGGAGCATACTGAAGTAGCTCCAAATATGGGCCTCGTACTTGGGCACCGTATGACCACCCTGTCGTAAGGCGTTTGAACTCATCGAGCTGATGCTCGACGAATTCCTCAAAATAAACTTCTCGTGGAACCGTTCCTTGAACAGTTCCCATGACATGTCATCAACGACTAGGTTCAAATGTGGCAGGAGTGTCTTCTTCCATAGAAGAGCGCTCCCTCTTCAGTTGAAAGACCACCATGCAGACCTTCATGCTGGCAATCATAATCGCGAAGCGTGAAGCACAACGCCTTTCTCTACAATTGTGCCTCGATGACATAGTCGTCCGCGACACTTGTGGACTCGAGAAATCAACTCTCTCGAGTTATCGGTGGATGCTAATGGTACTAGCTAGGGCATGCCATGGACCCTCAGGGGTACAAGTGCCCTGGCCTCATCTCATTATCGATCGTGAATCAAGGCCTCTGACCATCTCTGGAAGGACCCTAGTCAGACGATCATCATCCCTTACAACAATCCAATCCAGCCCAAGGGATTTTTCCTCCCCCATGGGGTTAGACTCCGAGGGTACGGGCACTTCTGGAGGTGTCACACCTCCTTCCATGGCATCATGCCACAACCTAAGTGGCGTCCTCTAGTCAAGATCACCGCCTAGATAAGTTAAAATTTTAATGAGTGCTAGGTTAAAACTCAAAGGTTTACTGCAGTGGAAAGCCTAGTGATCCATAGTCCCAGGGTTGAACTCTCTCTGATACCACATGCAACGACCCCTTCGTTGCGACTACAAGTGAAGCATAAGTGTAAAGATTTTTTTTTTGTTTTGGAAAGAAAGCGACGACGACAACATTTTAATCACACAACTGACGACGAACGTAGGCACGCAGTCCATGCAACATGCAACTATGAATCCACACACTAACACAAGAGAAACTGGGAAAAACGTGCATAGAACAATAAGGAGAAAAATGACTACCCACCTGACACAGACACGACCTTGCCTACCAGCTAAGGGACAACATCCTCATCCCGACACAACTGCCTAGACGAACCAAGACTAGAACCTCAAGGCACACAAATCCAACACATGGAGGCATTACAACCCCTGCACCCAAAGCAACTACAATGAGAAATGTCCACAACAGAAGGTGTAGACTCCGACCAAGTTATCATTTTTCCTCTAACCAAAGGTGTGCCATGATTCCCCAACATGAATCATGTCGTCGCCAAGTGATACGCGTGATAGAATCCATGGCACAACACAGACATCTAGACAACAAGCATGAAAACTTTATCCACCCACCCTGTCAATCAGTTGAGAAGACACAAGTGACATCACTCGAATTAATTTGCATGAATGTTCGGAGAAGACGAAGACCAACCTCCCCTTCCAACTCGACCTAAGGCGCAAGGCGCGTAATCGCCAAGGTAACAGTTAGCCACTAATAGTTTTAATGGATAAAACTACTAGTCTCTCGACCAAAGCTTGCTCCAGAACCCACTACTACGCTGATAGCCAAAATGTCTATCAGCCCTATTACTTCAACATTTGTCTCCTATTAGAAAATTTTTAAAACTTTTATCAACTGGTAATACCAAAATTTATTATTATTTTAATTAGCAAAATTGCTTTTCGCTTCCTCTCAGTTCGCTTCACCTTAAGGGAGACATTATTTAATGTACTTAATTACGTGTGTTAGATATAGTAGCTAAGTAGGGTTTAATACTGATATAAAATGGTTGTGATTTTCTTGGACTAAACTTGCTGATTGGTAAAAAAAAAACTCTGACTAACCAATCACTACATAAAAATGATTTGGCTGCCCAGGAAACCGTTAGGTGGCTGTCAAGAACAGGGCACACTGTCTAAATGCTATCATCCGAATATTAGTGAAATCGCCTAACCTAAATGCTACTATCAGTATGCTAATAAAGGAATCCTATCAAACTGAAAAAGGAAGCTAGCTATCAATAGACATGCCTGGTCGCGGTCTCATTACCAGTAAAATGAAGGATATAGAACGAAGGGAAAAATAAATTCCTGTGTAAGTAAATGAATCACTGTAAATGTCAGCACATAAATCGTTTTGCATGTGTGTGCAATTAATTGCTGGCCAATTGAAGGAACCGATTCACATACCCTCTGTTAGACGCTGGAAGAAAAAAAAAAAAAACGCAGGGATGCAGCTTGCAACTCGGGGTCCGTTTGGTAGGTGTAACGCAGTCTAAACGACGTGCAAAATCGTGGTCCGTTGGGAAAGGAAGGAACAATCTAAGCCACAACAAAATTGTGGGTAGATGTTTGGTAAAACACAGTCTAAAATAAAGAACATCCACCACTACACAGTAATAAAGGAAAATGCCACCATTTACAGTGAAAACGCCAAGATCGGTGTAGAGTAAAATCACCATTAAAGGTGATAAACACACTAAGTGAAATAGCCATTGAAAGTGATAATAGGCGGAGTGAAATCGCCATTACATTCCAATTGCAGACCATCAATCCAATTAAAACATTGTTGCTATAAATTAATATGCCTTGCTGTCAATAGCATCGATCATTGTATAAGTGTGGTCAGTATTATAAATTTGTTGTGTAGATATGCTAGAAGCACTGTCCAGATTGATAGTAAAAATCGCGGGTCTAACAAGATTTATTAGGTGAAATTTTAGGGAGATGAGGCTAACCAAAAATTGTTGTTAATACATGATAGAATGCTATCCTTCATTACCAATCAAGTAGACATTTTAAACGCTGTGTAGATACATTAAATAATCATCTGAGCACATTGAAACTGAGTTTAGAGTAGGTTACTTAGAGAACAAAACTCGCCTCCAGGCATTCGATTAGAGCATAAAAATTTATAGTCAATAAGTAAATCGCAGTCTAATATATATGAAATTTCTGTCTAGAATGAAAATAGTGGTCATCTGTATAAACAAGTGTTGTCTATCATATACGTAAAATCGCTCATCATTATAACTTGAATTCAATCATCAAACAAAGTCACCGAACTTAAAATCCATGCGTAGGAATGTAGCCATTACACAAAAAAAAACACAATCCCAGATGGTCATAAAACACAGGTAGCCAAGGTCAAATTTCGGCTATCATTCCAGGCATGAGTTATTGTCAACATCCAAACTGTCCAAACACAGTGAATAAAAAGGGTAATATCTAACTTGCAAGGGTAAATCCCAGACAAGTAGAAGGGTAAATCGTTGTCGTAATAAAATGGTGCAACACAGAGTAAAAACACAGAGGGTATTACACGTTTCGCGGAAGGAAAGGATAAACAATTGCAGAAGTACTCATTTGCAAAAGGCGCAAGACAAACAATCATCCAAGGACAAACAACAGAGGTAGACGGCTGACAGGAACATCCTTCGCAAATCATCCACGCATAGAAAAGTAGAGCGTTGAGATCCATAGGTCTATTAACGTCGAAGCGACGACCGTAGATCAAGCTCCTGACCGACTGCTCAGGTGAGGACTTATGAGCTAGGGATGAAAGGCAAAACAACTGTAATCATCACAAACCAATAAACCATAGGGCAGTCAAGACATGTCGAGAATCGAAGGCCATGGGAGTCAATCAATCATCGAGCTAAAGGCTATGGGAAAATTTCAGTCATCAACTAGAATGTTAAGACAATCATTTTCCTTACCCAATTAAACATGCAGAACTAAAAGCATAAATCATACTAACAATCTACCATGCATAAATAAGGGAAGCGTACCGTTGCCCAATCACCCGCTCTGAGTTGATATCCCACGCGCTCCATGCAAATCTCGCTTGCTGACCGATGAGACTTCACCGGTACCTCCCAGCCAACGCTAGGGGTACTCTTCTTCCCCCTTTTCCCCCGAGCCGCAAAGGGGCCATGCACACTAACCAGAGAATCAAATAGTTCCCAGCTCGCCTTGCAAGGTCGAGCTACCACTCCTCACCGAGCTGGGTATCCCAACTCCCACAAGCTAAGTCAGTCAAGTATAGATTTCTGCAGCGTAATGTTACACATAACAGAAGAGATCCATCTTCCTCCTCCTCCCTCCTTTATATAGATTTTCTAAGTCAATTATTTTCCCAAATCCATTTTATTTTATTGTTCATTAATTTAATTCATAATAATCCTCCCCATACATGTGTCGCCCTTCCCCTACATTCTTCCATAAATTAAATTAATTAATTAATTAATTATCCCTATTTCCCTCACTCACCTAAAGGCACTCCTAGAATCGCTCCTAGGTGTCCCCATATCCCCTTACAAGTTTTAATGAATTTCCACCTTATTAATTTACTAGTTGAGTTTAAATTAGAAAGTTCTTAAATGCTAGATACCTTACTAAGTTAGACTATCTTCTTTTTCCTTGTATTTCCCCTTTAATTTTTTTATGTTTCCCACTTTTTCCTAGTTTCCTAATTATTTTAGATTTCCCTCTTTCCCTTTTTATTTAAACTCAAAAAGGCATGTGCAGAAACTTACCCCTTTCCCCCTTTTCTTTTTAATGAATAAAATTTTAATTAGCATAATATAGTAAAACAATTATTTCCCTTTTTAAAATTTTATCCCAAATGATTTTTATAAATCAATTTAATTGCTTACCCCCTTCTTGTCACAAGATTAATGAATATTATATATATATATATTAGGCCTAGACTTTATCTTCCTAGGCTGGGTGACATTTTATTTAGGGGAAAAGTTTTAAATCTTCCTTAACACATTATTCGTCCTAAAGTCATCTAGTTTTATCCAATTATTAAATAACAACACGACGTGCCCTTCAGGACGCACCATGTGCTCCAAGGGTGGCACTCGCCTCTTTCCATTTTTCTTGCGTGACGTGCCCTTCAGGACGCACCACATGATCCAAGGGTGCCACTCACCTCTTTCCATTTTTCTTGTGCGACGTGCCCTTCAGGACGCACGATGTGATCCAAGGGTGCCACTTGCCTCTTGACTGACTTGGTAGACATAAAAAACCCCTGGAGTCAATACTCCGCTAGGTGTTCTTGTGGGAGACTAAGGGCCTCTAAGGAATAAGGCCCCTGCCTTATTGCACACCCCTTAGAATCATCGTGAGCGACTGTCACATTCTGCCCTCATGACATCGTGGGTCCTCTCAAACTAGGTAATCGTTAACCTACATTTCGAGCCACGATGGGAGTGCTAGTAGGTTGTGGCAGGGATGCTGTCCACACCTCTCCCTCAACATCCCTGGTATTCGAGCGTGACCCCTCTACTCCACATGTGAGTCTGGTCGACAAGCTATCGTCAGGATGCATCATCAACGAATCATGTCAGAAATATATCCATAATCATATCAGCTAATCAAATGCACTAATATCACATATAAAACAATCAAACCCGAATAGTTCACTCCCCGACTCGATCCGGAGTCCAAGGGGTTCGATCGATGCCTCTGCATCCTCGAGGTCCAAAATCTCTCACACTCAGTAAAAATGAGTCAATAGCACCTGTCTATGTAAATGCATCAAAACAACATGTCAACAACCCATAACGCCTCATAATCAAAATCAAATGTTTAATAGTATAATAATCCGGATCACTTGCAAGCAAGTGTCCTCAAAGAATAAGTTCGCTCAGTGCGCGTAGGAGCGAGATGTTACACTGTGGTGCAATGGTCATAAATTTTGCATCAAACAGTTGGATGAAACCAGATTTTTTTTTGACGGTGCGATAACTGCAGTATTCCAGGTCACTAATGTTTCCTCTTGGAGTGACAAACGTCCTCGAGGATCTGAAAATAAATACTATCGGTTTTTGAGTGATATAATTGAGTGTGACTTTAATTCATTCAAATTATTTTTGTTCGATGTCAAATGGTATAGGTTACAAGTGCATGAACATGATGAGGAAAGAACCGTTATTCAACATGCCAACGAATTTCCAATGATTAAAACAATAGTTTTTGAAAAAACAAATGACCGCTATGTTTTTCCAAGTCAATGTGAACAAATGTTTTACTTAAAGGTTCCAGGTAAGAGGGATTGGCCATTTGTTGTTAGATATGATCCAAGAGGAAGGCCAATAAAGTATACTGTAGATGAGGAAGATGATATTGAAGAAGAAGATGATGTAGAGCTAGAGAAGGAATAATATGGGTCGTCAGATGAAGAAGACAAAGAAGATGAACTAGTCACATGAGACAATGCACCAGTTCTTGATGATGATATCGGTGAAGATATGCTTGAAAATTACATTGATGATGATGATGATATCATAAATCCTTTCAACATTGTTTCTGAACTGGATGTTGATACAAATATCAAGTTGGATGATCAAGAAGAAGATACATAAGAAGGATGATACAAATGTTGCGTTGGTCGATGAGGTACGTAACTATATATTTTAATTTGTATGAATTATTCTCTTTAAACAATTTTTAATTATGTGGGTTAATTACATGTTTTTAAGTTTTATTTCATTTTTGTTTTGGTAGTTTCAATGCATGATTACTATGTTGCTTTTGTTTTTTTTTCTATTTTATATATTGGGTATTGGGGAATTGAGAGTGATGTGAGGGGAGAGGGGGCATATGATCTTCCACCTTCATGTGGTTGGCCTTGTTTATTAGAGGATAAATTATTCTCGAAACCAAGAGAATTTCATTCATTCATCTTTATACTCAAAGATCACTCACAGACYCACTCTATATATCGTCTCATCTTGTCATCGTTTCGTTTTAATTTTCTGATCGGTCGAATTTTAAAGGAAACAACTATTAAAAKACATTATACYAGGGCTAGAGTACATGATGGGCAACAATGACCTATGAATGGGGCCAACATTGAAWTTTTTTCAAAATGTTTTTGTATGCACCGAAATTTGACATGGATACTCTGTTCACATTTGACATGCACTGAAATTTGGCATGGATAGTCTGTTCCATGTCAAATTTGAAGATAGTTCCAACAACAATTCTATAGAAGGGAAGTTGCATGCCAAATTTCAAGATAGTTCCGACAACGATTCTATAGAAGGGAATGATGAATCATGACAATGAGAGGTGCAACATGATTAACGTTGATGCAAATGTGGACGATCTCAAATAATATGTTGGGACATCACACATACTTGAGTCTTGAAACCCTCCCATACTGTCAAGGCATGTGTCTAGTTTAACCATGTCAAATTTCGATGCATACAAGCACATATTGAAGAAATTTCAATGTTGGCCCCATTCACTCCTCACTATGCGGGGTCGGTGCATGAAATTTGTGGTGGTTGAATTGGATGTTCCATGACATTTCAAGAGAGTTCCAACAAAGATTGTACATATGGAAAAAACGACATTTGACAATGAGACACCCATTATGAACGTTGTTGCAAACATGGACGATCTCAAAGATTATGTGGCTGAGACATCAGACATCCTCGAGTCTTGAAACCCTCCCATACCGTCAAGGCATGTGTCTAGTCTAACCATGTCGAATTTTGACACATACATGCACAGTTTGAAGAAATTTCAACGTTGGCCCCATTCACTACTCATTATGCGAGGTTGGTGCAAGATGACATTTGTGATGGGTGTATTGGATGAGCCATGACATTTCAAGAGAGTTTTGAAAAAGATTCTATAGATGGAAATGAAGAATGATGACAATGAGACATCCATTATATTGAACATTGATGTAAACATGGATGATCTCAAATATTATGCGAGGACATCAAACATCCTTAAGTATCGAAACCCTCCCATACCTTCAAGGAAACTATCTAGTCTAACCATGTCAAATTTCGATGCATACGGGAACAGATTGAAAACATTTCAACGTTGCCCCCATTCACTGCTCACTATGTGGGGTCGATGGAAGAAATTTGTGATGGGTGTATTTGAAGTTCCATGTCAAATTTCAAGATAGTTCTGACAACGATTCTATAGAAGGGAATGTCGAATGATGACAATGAGAGGTGTGGCATGATGATCGCTGATGAAAATGTGGACAATATCAAATATTATGTTGGGACATCATACATCCTTGAGTCTTGAAACCCTCCCACACCATCAATGCATGTGTCTAGTCTAACCATGTCAAATTTTGATGCATACATGCACATATTGAAGAAATTTCAACGTTGGCTCCATTCACTGCTCACTATGCGGGCACTAGAATTGTACCTTAGACCTTTGATGCACATGCAAGTTAAAAATTGAGAATCTATATTTTTACCATGGACCTTTGATGCATAATTGTTTTGGCATGTGACAACCTCCCATCAACGATGCACCAAGATTGTACCTCCTTATTTCGTGAAATGAAACCATTTAACCTAATTTATCGAGTAATAATTTGTCATTTTGTGATTAATCCCTCACGTAGTCACCTTCATCGATCAGATCCATGGACATTGGAGCCTTTAGGAGGACATGGTTCTCCACAACCTGGTGGAAAAATACAAGCCACAGAACTGGTCTCAGATAGGAAAGTGGTGGAAAAATACAAGCCACAAAACTGGTCTCAGATAGGCAAGGGGATTGTTTGCCAAAACAACGGAGGAAGGAGAAACATATTTTGGACAGAAAATGAAATACTTGTCGCACTCCATGTACTCTCCATCTAATCGCCACGTACTCCATCATCCTCTGCTAGAAGTCCATTTGTGTTGAATGCATGGTAGTGTTGTTGATAATCGTGTCTTATAACTAGAAGTGCCATTGTGATCCAATCCCAATGCATATGGAATTACTGCTTTTTTTTCTCTATGATTTTAAATAGTTGTTGCTTCGGCCATCGGGATTGAAAGAGAAAGGATTTTCCCAAACAAGCACATGTGAAAATATGCGTACTATCTTACACGGTGTATACAATATAATCTGATTTTTCAAAACTTCAAAATCTTAATATCTCCACAATTTTTTTTTTATAAACAACTAAATAAAGTTAAAGTTATTACAGTGAAACAAAGTTTTAACTAGAATATATAAGTTTTAATCTATCTTTCAAATTTAGTATACTCAATCATATAAGTTTTACTTTATCTTTCAAACTTAGTTCAAAAGAATTTTATAGATTGAAACTAACAAACAAATTTTAGGAACCACTCATTTTTGGACATCTATGAATCAGAGTATAGTTCAAAAGGCACACATGTTAAGCTTGTAATTAAAGTATATACTAGAGATTTGTTGTGCATATTGACTAATATACGAGGATAGATTATATATTATTGATATTTGCTCTGCATATTGACTAATATACAAGGAGAGATTACATATTAGTTGATATCGTTGATATATTGATTTTTATTGTAATCTCATTATTAGTAAATTCTACCACGAGTCTCACTATTGAGATCAAAGAAACATTTTCTATCCTTGTATGTAATACCATTAAAACTTGTTCCATATATAGTTAGTTCAGAAAACTGTTCCATATATAGTTATTTCGATGGTTTTTTATTGTAAACTCACTACTAATAAATTATATCGTCGGGATTTGAATGTGGTGTCTCAATAACAAATGCATTACAATGAGTTGCTTGAAATAGAAGAATTCCAATTTAAATATTTGTACTAATAACCACACTAAATCTTTGTCGCTTGACAGTCAAAGAAAAGTTTTCCAATAAGAAACATTGGATAATGTATGCAATGTATGCTTGGATATCATGGAAAAGATACATTTTTAGCCAGCCAAGTGGAGGTAGGGCAAGAGACGGATGGGGATAATTGACATAGTGTTTAATGAGTTGATAATATGATTAATAACATAGCTAACTCTCCAACAATGCAACAATTCTAAAATTATTTTAAATCTAGAATATACAAAACATTAAATACTTTGTAAACAAGAAAAACTCTACTTTGTAAACAAGAAAAACTTCGTCTGAATTTGACGTTATAGCTAATGAAATGTTGTCGACTTACTTGTTGTACCTACCTATTGACGTGGATAAATATGATTTTATTTGGTGGCATGGATGCTTTCACGTGAGAATGACTCATACAGGTTTCAAGCTTCTATCTCCTCGCTAATATATTCTCGTTAAGCTATTCCAACAACTACATGTTTCAACAATAGTCAATACCTCGCAATATTGGAAACATATTTACTCTGCCACAATGGGCAGGAACTTGTTGCCCTTTGCAACTCCACTTGTTTGATTTTGGAACTCACATAAACACCATGACGTCACCATGATTGATTTTGGAATGTATGTATATATGCATCTATGGCATCCTAATATTCTAAAGAGAAGCTCAAGGTCAAAGGCCCATTTAAAGGAAGGACTTAGCACATGCATGATAAGGTTACACCGAGTACAATCTCAATATTCTACCATGATTTTGATGAAGAAGAGAACAAGTGGATTACTTAGAATTTCTAATCTTATTTATGAAATTAGATTGATGTATTGGTCATCAATTTTGATTAATTTTTAATATTCATTGAGATTTATGTTTATTAAAATTAAAATTTAGATTTTTATTACAATAATGTTAAACTTAAGTCTTTATTACAATAATTATTTTTCATCTTAATTACTAAATTACAATTCAACATTTGTTGATCTCTTAAATCTATCCTGCATCTCAAAAACTTTATCCAATGTAATTACACCTCTGACAATAACATTAGTTTTGATATTGTTCAAGTTTTTATCCTCTCTTAACAAGGATTTCTCATGTTCCTCATCATCAATGGAAATATCCTTGCAATATCCTTAAAGGTTCTTTGGTTTGTAAGAGACTCTATAATCTATTCATCACCCTCAAAGACTCTCCAATTGGCAATGTTGTTTGGAATTGAAGGTCAATACAACAATTGAACAATGAACCTACTAGCCTCAAAATATTCTAAAGGTGATAACCTAGAGGTTGCAATAGCTAAGGAATCTGCTACTCTATTTTCAGATATAGGGACAACACCTATATTGAAGTTTTCTAAACAATCAATTAATTTCAGAGCTTCTTGTTGATAACTTTTCAAATGAGGAGAATTGCAATGAATAATGTTTTTGATTTGTCAAATAATAATTTCAGAGTCTCCAATAACCTTTAAATTCTTGATTTTCATGTTAATTGCTTTCCTAAGACCCTGAATATGAGCTTCATATTCTATACTGTTGTTTGTGTTGGATCATGTTGTCATTGATGCCAATGGTTTGATTATTTGGGATATTGTTGGATCATGTGTCATTGGTGTAAATGGTTTGATTGATTGATGTCAAGTAATTGATTGATTGATGATTGATGAACAATGTATATGTATTGTCCTTGATGAGAATGATAGATGTCAAAGTGGAAACCGATTGATAAAGATGGATCATTGATATGATGCATAGATGAAGATGGCTCAATGAGTTGTCATTGATACATGATGATGCATAGTTTGTTTGATGAAAAGATGACTCATTATTGTCTTATCATGATTGATAAGGTGCACAAATGAATGAAATCCAAAGTGGTCCCCTTATGGTGAAATCCCTCACAGGAAGATGCTTTGCGGATTTAGTTATCCTAGAAGAACGGTTGGAGGACCCATGCTTGTATGTGGAATAATGAGATGAAGATCAATGAAGTTGTTGGTGAAACTATCCTAGATGTATAGTGCTTGTCATGCCATTTCCGGTGGTATGTGGAATGTCACATAACTCCTCACGGTTTGAGAGTTATGGCCTTATGAAGTGGGAGGACCGCCATATGAAGGCTTGAAGCCCCCAAGGTCAAAGAAGTCAAAGTGCTTGAAAAGAAGAAATCATTATTTAAATGATAAAGTAAAGTGACAAAATCAAGATGGGTTATTTAAATAATAAAGAGAAGTGACAAAATCAAGAAGGAATATTTAAATGATAACGTATTGGAGAACTTTCTATTCATGGAAAGTGGTTAACCCTAAAATATGGAAAATGGGTTAAGTGACCTAGAAGATGAAAGTATAAATAAGAAGCTAGGATCTCTTGTGATATGTACATTTGGTGAGAATCCCTTTGTGAATCAATGGAGATCTTCTTGTGAGAAAATCTTTTGGAATATTGATGGAGAGATTCTTATTGGTGTGGATCCCTTGATCATGATTGGAGATCTATTCCGAGGAAGAAAGTGAGAGGAGGATCTCATGGACGCATCAAAGTTTTGGTAATGTCGGATATCTTGACGGAAAAAGTCTCAGAGCTTCAAAAACCCTAGTTTATGAGGTATACGCGGGCTGTAATGGGCCATGGCGCGTGCACACGCGGGCTGTATGAGGACATGATGCGTATGGTGGATAGAATAATGAAGACTTGTGTTTGAGCTGGTGCCAAGCTCTTGGATGATGAGGCAGGTTCCAGATCTGCATTCTATGGCCTCAGATCTATCACTGAGACACTGGTATGATTACGTTATTGTCTTTATGAATACTATTATTTGATGTGATGGGAATGCTTAGGGAATTATTGGTATGGTTTCTGTGATGTGGTTCAGTTTGGTTGATTTGGTTGATGGAGTGATCAGTACTCTTGTGATTCAGTGGTGACATGATTTCTATGGTATACTAGATGCTTATACATGTTTGAGATAGCATTCATATTGATCTATTGTGGAGCATGAGCAAGCTATTGGAGAGCTTGGAGATGTTTTGACTAGCTGTGGGTCAGTTTGGACAGTGGAAGACATAAGAGAAAGTGATTGCAGGTTGCAGAGGATATGATCATGTGAAGCAAAGCAAAACCCTAGTTTCTCAGAAGCATACACATGTTGCATTATACTTTGGTTGCGTGCACATGCAGGCTGTAGTGAGCCAGGGCGCGTACACACACAGGCTGCACTACTGACAGGTCGCGTACTTGTTGACATATTGATATTTGTTGAGGATTGTTGCCTCATCTCAGTTGGTGTTGAGGGTGTAAGCTGAGTCTTGCATTATAGATCTGGTGCTCTTGTAGAGTTGTACTCTATTCAGTTGTTGCTGATAAACCCCGGTTTGTTGTCCATAATAAAAGAAAAAATTGTACATACATCTTGTGTTTTGTGTGTTCCTCGTGGTGATGACTTGTTTATGATATATTGCTGATATATGTTCACATCTAACTGGTTGTAAATGACAACAATGGGTAATGAATAAATGTTGAATGTTAACTAAGAATTTTTTGTGTTGGAGGGAAGTTTTGGGAAAAAGAGGCCCACACTCATTCACCCCCCCTCTAAGTGTGGTAAGTGTGTCCAATAGTTTGTACATTCAAATTCTAATCTACAAGAGATGAAACTATGTTTTCCCTTAGGGATAATGATTACACAACCAACCCTTGCTCCTTCCTGTGATTTAGAGCCATAAAAAAAGTGTCCAAACATGATTAGGTAAATGTGAATTTTGTTTTCTATTTACAATATTTACAGTATGTACAATAAATAAATCAAAATGTGATTTTTTAAAAGCATTTCTTGCAATTTATCTTTAGGTACAGGTGATGTTTCAAAAACTAAATTTCCAAAATATGAATAAAAAATATAATTTCCCTGAATAGAGGATCATAATTTGATGGTTTATTAGGAGTTTCCAAATCTGTAACAATATGTTTTTTATATTGTTCCCGATCAATTTTGATCTTGTTTGGTGGACCATTCCAAGGTAGCCAAATATGTGACCAGTTAGAGGAAAAATTACCTTGAATATTTGTAGACCAATCTCTACTCAAGTGTAAGCCATAAGCTTCAGGAATATCTACCACTATGATGCCAATAATCTAATGAACTTTAGGATCTGAGGCCACTCTTATTAAACCATCTTTTAATTCTCCCATAACCTTGACTTCTAATCTATCTGACTGAATGATATGAGTTTATGACTTAAGATGGGTTGCATTTAGTTTCTTACATATAGAATAAGACATTACGTTTGAAGATGCTCCTGAATCTACTAGACAATTATGTACATTTTTTTTAAAGATTTCAAAAGTTAATAAAAAAGGTGGAGTTTGTGACTTCGATTTCTTTGTAGCTAAAGCAATATTAATAGTTGTATTATGCACATTATTAGTTGTTTCCTTCACTAAATTTTTTGAAGCTATCAAAGTTTGAGTATGATTTTCTTTTAGGGCATCCAAAAGTAAATTTCTTTGTTGTGGAATTTTGCATAAGTCTAAAATTGAAACATTTTCTTTTATTTTCTTTAAATATTTAATAATATTATATTCCAATGCAAATTCTTCTTGTATAAACAAAAACTTGTGGAGTATGTTCTTGTAATTTAAAATATTTAGCATTGAAATCTCTTTTGACATTTGCATTGGATTCAAATATTGCCATGACATGGTCAATAAACACATTAATTATTCTCCTATAAGTTTTATCTAATTCAACTTGTTCTTCTAATCTCTTGATCGTTTTCTTCGGCTGGACTGTATAATTATCTTCTTGCTAAACTTTCTCCATATTTTCATGTGTAAGAGCTAGTTCAAATGTTATCAAATGAGTCACTTTAGTGTTCTTAACATCTATAACTTGTTCCTCAGTTACACAACTTACAATTTCTCCTACTTTTGACTTCCTTTTTCTATGAATATGTTGTACAATTCTTTGTTTTCTCTTATTATATGCTAACAATTCTAAGTATTCAACCTATTCTAATGCAACTAACTTAGTGTCTTGAGTTCTTACACTTCCAAGGCTCCCAGGGGTGATCACTTCTTCCATTTCAACACTCTTCCCCTTATCCATGATTGTGGGAACTTTCTCAAGTGATAAATTGTATGTATTACTACCTGAAGGACCTCTTGATTCTTTACCCAATTGATCTTATTGTTGTTATTTTAAATTTGCCTACACTTCATCCTTGTTTTTCTCTTGTTCCTTTTTCTCTACTTTTTTTTGTTTCTCCTGTTCTTTTTCTTCTTTTCTCTTTTTCTTCTGTTATGCCATTTTCTTTCTTTCCTCTATTTGTTGCCACTCTAGTAGTTTCTCTCTTTCCATTTCTTGCTACTACTATGATAGTTTTCTATTGTCTTTATCTTGTTGTAGTTTCATTTTCTCTACGTCTTTCTGTGCCTTTGTCATTGTTTCATGTTTCTCATTATGTGCCTTTCCCTCTTTCTCTTTTCTCTCAAGTGGAGCCTTTATCTATAATTATTTGGACTATTTTTCAAGCTAATCTTCTCTCTATGATTTTAGTTTAGCTTCCATTTGTGCTTTGTCTTGTACGTCAAGATTTTCCTTTTCAACTTATATTTTTCTTTGTTCTTTTTGTGTTTTCAAAAGATTCACAATCTTTAACTTTTTTCAATCATAACCCCCTTTTCATCCAAAGATGGGCTATTAAAAATGATGGCTTCTTGATTTTTTAGCCTATCTTCCACTTCATCCCTTGAACAAATATCTTGATAAATCACTTCATCATCACACCTCTCATGAATATATTTCCAAGACCATGAAATATATTCATGTGGAACATGATGATTAATGCAGACAATGTTTTGGCGCCAATCCATGTGGATCATGCTTTCTGAATTGACCCCATTGAAATATGAATTCCAACATCAACTTTCCCTCTTGCTTGGAATGATTAGAATTTTCAAGTTTGCAAAGCCCAACATAAAAATTATAAGGAATAAAAAGCTTATTTTTAGCATCTTTAATAAGAAAAGAATTGGAGCCTTGTAGAATAGTCTAATATGCAATTCCAGACAACACTACTTTGTTTGGCACATGGATAAGTAATAAACGAGGAGATGATATTTCCCCATATATCCTAAAATAAGTGAATTTTTCTTGTAAATACCGGTTTCCAATACATTTGAGTATTCCTTTGGCCTCCTCTATAATCCTTGGGCATCCTTTATAAAAAATAAATTTTAAAAGAGGGGCTAAGAAATTATCACATATGGAAGCATACAATATTTTGTACTTTGTCTTCCACAAGTCTTGGCAGTATTCATGTATAGGAATTTATGAACTAGTATACTATCAACCCATCCTGTGAAATGTGTTGTGTGAACACACACTATCTAATAAGAATGAAGCCATATGAAAAGATGAACCTCTACTGGTTGAGTAACTTTTGGCTTTTTCTAAGACTTTCTTCAAAACATGTGACAAAATAGCTCCCCAATTAAATACAATTCCCTTAGTAATCACTTCATGTGCTATAGGAATCCAATCATCCTTAAAATTGATATAGTCCTTTCTCCCATTAAGCCTACACATGAGTGCCATTATATGTGTGTGTGTGTGTGTGTGTGTGTGTGTGGTTGCCTTAGATTCATCATGCCATCACTCTTATGAAAGAACCTTTTATCTTCTATCCACCAATTTGTCAAGATTTCCTTGGGATCATTCTCATTATGGAAATTATTTACAAATTTTGTGCTTAGACTTTGCTCTGGTTCAAGAAATTTGTAGTATTTATCCATAGCAACAGTTTTAAATGAGGCTATAATTTCTCCCTTTTCATCCTTTATAACCCTTTCTTCTGGATCATCATGGTCAATAAGCTAACCAATAGTTTCATATCATGGAAAAATAGGTACTCTAGCTGCTACATAGTGCATACATGATTTTCTAATGTTTTGATCTGCTAAGTCATTGTAGATTCTCCTATCTGTGTCTCTTAATGGTACAACATTTGGATAATCTTTTTCCTTAAACTTTCTAAGGATTTCATTCCACTTAGGTAAATATTTGTCCTTACAAATCAAATTATCTATATCTCTAAATGTAGGTTTCAATTTTTCATCATCTGTTTTTGGAAAATTGATAATTGGTTTAACAACCTCTAATTTTGTCTCAATTTCATCATTTTTTGTATCTAAGATGATCAATTTAATCTTTTCAAGAGTTTCCTTTTCTATTTTCTCCTTCAAATTCCTAGGGGATTTTATGGGCGTTCTCTAGGTAGTTTTCTTTGGAGGCATGATTCCTAATTACAAAAATAAGTAAAATAAAATATTTAAAACATGGAAATATTTAAAGAAGTCATTAACATTAAATTTTTTAATCAATTGAAATATTCTTCAATGAATCAAGCTAAAGATAAGTGAAAAAAATCAAATTCTAAGATAAAATCAAATTCGTACCCAAAATTCCCCCCCTGGTTGGGGTGTTAGTTGGAAACATGTGTCCAAGTGGAGGGGACGACGCCTGCTAGCATAGTAAGCCATGTGACTGGTGCATGCACCTCCCCTCCTCCCACACTATGAATATGCACATCCCTCACTGCATCCAGATCTCCATTTACTGTTATAGTGCGCTCCCCCTATCTCTTCGTTCGATCAATGGAGCAGTCTTTATGGTGGTCACCTATGAACGTGTGCATATTCCCTCTCCAATTATATTCTTATCATGCCGATCCTCAACTGGTCCATCATTTCTCCCTCTTCCCCATAGATCCACCACCCAATTTGCATTCCTCCTTGGTCTTCACCTTCTTTGTTAGCCAACTCTCAGTGCCTTCATTCCTTCTCTTCACTTCGGTCATGCCTCAACTTCTGGGGAAATCCAAGAGGGGCTCTGCATCGTATCAAAACAGGCCTCGCCTGGCCATCCGAACTCAACCTATCCCAGCACCATCGTAAATCTCTCTGCATTCTTCGATTTCCTCTTCTGGCCAATCCTCTCAGAGCCAAATCAACCTCTACCTTTGTCCTCACCGTGGGCCTGCCAAGTCAAGTGGTTTGATCTTATGGGGAATTCAATGGGTTTAGATCCTAGCCCATTACCAGACATGGACTCTTTCTTGCAACCCACCTCGGTCGTCTCATTGAATTCACTAGAGAATTCTTCTTCTAATCCACCACCTGTGCATCCACCCCCGACCCTGTCTCCTCTGGAATACACCTCCGTCCACTGGGAGACACCACCAGACCAACCACACTCTTGCTTGGATTGTGAATACTACACAAAGTTTCAAGATGGCCTGGTAATTCTGAAAGACTTGGTGTTCGTGATTCGCAAGGACATGGTTGACATATGGTTCCGTCTAGAAATTATGGACAAGAAAGGGATGCAAATTCTTCAAATGTTGTCCACTCCGCAAGGCCCTTGACACTCCCCAAACTAGGCCTCCAATGCACCAGCGACCTCAGTAGTGGTCTTGGCTCCGATTCTCTAGATGCCAATAGTAGACAACTCAACAGAGAGAGGTGCCAACAACGGACAATTTGGAAAGAAACAAAATGTCTTCATGAGATATGACACCTGCACAGGTGTCAGAGTGCATGGCTTGTTTTGTGTTTTGTTTACACTTCCACAACTGTAATTTTGGATATTTCTCTTTTTTCCTGTCATAAGTCAGTCCTAGTTGTTTTATAATGTCAAAAAGATATGAACAAATCGGTTTCCCCATGGGGAGATTATGTTCCAGTTGATTAAAACCAGGGTCTTTTTAATGGTTTTAGAGGTACTAGCTGAATTGGTTTCCCTCTGGAGAAATTCAGCATTCACAGTCCTTGGACACTCATGACACTACTGTAATTTTGCTTCTGAAAGGTAATTTATACATACTTACTTAAAAAAAAAAGTGGTACCCAAAATTCCCTCAAAATTATAGGGTGTGTTGAGGCCTCAACACCTTGGAAGAGCATATCCCACATATCAAGTAGGTGTTAGAGACCCTAAAGAAACATCAATTATTGACAAACCTTAAGAAATGCAAATTTTTCTACCAATCCTTTATGTACTTGGGGTATGTGATTGATGGATGGGAACTCAAGAATGATCTTGCAAATATGGAGGCCATCATCAAGCGGCCAACCCCTATGAATGTAATTGAAGCAATGGAATTTATAGGGATAACAAATTACCTTTAGAAGTGTATAAAATCCTTTTCAATTATGGCTACACCACTCCATGCCATAACATATAGTGGTAAGAGATTCTAATGAGGCAAGAATCAACATAAGGATTTTGAAGAGATGAAATGAAAGATTAGTCAGGCACCAATTCTTGCATTTCCCAATTTTAAGAATCCTTTCGAGTTGGATATGAATGCAAGTGGATATGATATGGGAGTAGTTTTGATGCAAGGAGGTACGTGAGTATGCTATCATTCTAAAACATTCCATAATGGAGTCCTGAACTACCATAAATATGACAACTAAATCTATGCTTTGGTTCAAGTTGTTAAGAAATGGAAGCACTATTTGATGGGTAAGGAAATCATCATCCACACTGATCACCCTCCACTACAATATTTGCAGGCCTAAAGTAATATTCAATCAACTATACACTACAAGTAGATGGGATTTTTATAGTGATTTCATCTTATAAAATAAAGGGTTCAAGTTCCAAATTCACTCATATACCCTAAACAAAATCCAAACTAAATCCTAACACACTTTGATATACTCATTTGTTATGTATTGAAGCTCGAAAATTCATGAAGGTATATTCATTCCATATTAGCATAAAAAGGGTAAGCATTATTTCAATTATTGGCACAGATACATTTCATATTATCATTATCATGCATTACCATTATTTTCATCAAAATGATAAAAACATTAATAAATGTATTGAATGTAGGAAACAACAGGAAATAAGAACATGAAAATAAGGCAATTCACTACGGAAACAATGAGAGGATGAAATTTAGATGATATATAACATGAAATGATCAAAGTAATGTCAGATAACATTAAATAATATTTCACATACATAATATCAAATCTAGGACAAGGTAATGTGGGTCCACCATCACTCAAAAGGAGGAACATTAATTTATTATTAGCCCTCACACTTCTGACCCTTGAAATCCCTTAAAAGGGGCCCAGGGGAAATATCCAATTATTCCAAAGGGATCATTCGAAAGGAAAACACTGTCTTAATGGAGACCTTTAGGGAAAAGTGTAAAATGTAAAAGAATACCCCCATGAAATGTAACTTATGTAATATTGAAACAAAAAGGAGACAACTTCTTAAGTAAAACTCTAAATTGCCACATGGCAAGAGAAACAAGAAAAGGTGGTTACAATAAAATCTCTATAAATGTAAATTTTCTAGACTAAGAGGAGGTTTTCCCCTTATAATATGGATGCTATTTTTCTATGAGGAGGGATCACTATTGGATTTTCCTTTTGGTGTAATTTATCTTTTATTTCTTGATGAGAGAAGCTATTGTTGACCAAGTTTACAGCTAGAGATTTTTGTTGTGCTATGAATTTTTTTATAAACTATTCTTGATGTTCATTGGTGCACTAGGAGGTTGTGGGAATGATACCTTTTTACTATAGACTACTGTCATAATAAAATATTTATTCCCTCTTTCTTTTGTTTCAGTATTTTGGCTTGTCTAAGTATAGAACTATTACTTTCAGTTGTGCTTGTAGGCTATCCTCAACTTGTCGTTAGTAATTTGGGGTTCATGTCAGAATATTTTTGCGAAATATTTTCTTGCATTTAATTCAATCAGTTATGTGCTTTTCTCATTTTGGTTAGGATAGGTTGGATTGGATACAAGGTTGTAGTTTTCAGTCTTAGTTGTAGACTGTTCTCAGTGGGATATTAGTGACTTTGAAGTTGTGTAATCTTTATCTATGTGAACAAATTTTGTGTCATTGATTGCACTTATTTCTGTTGGCCTAGTATTTTTAGTTTATGTTTTGATTATTTTAGGCCATTCTGCATTTTCATGTTATATTAGTTTCATTTCATTTATTGCATTTAAAAAACCCTATAAAATGAACCAAGCTGCAACTATTAAACCCCCAAAATAGTAATGGATTCCAGGACAAAATTCAAATGGGTTTTCCCACACCAAATGGGAAGGACTCTAATTGAGCCTCTTTTCTGGGAAAAACCCTTCTATTGATGTTGGACAATTTTCCTTGTCGATATAATTGGTGTTGGAAGGAGGGTGATGACAATCCAATCGTTGTGGAGTCATTTTTCATAAATGTATTAACAACCCATGACTCATCTCCATTCCTCTTTACAAGATCATGTTTTTAGTCTTTTGAGACCATCACATCCTATCCCAAGAAAGACAATGAATCTCTTGTCCAAATTTAATTTTGATGGTGAGCGGGAAATCTGTACATTTAGACATCTTGGGCAATTTCACTTGGCATGTCAATTTTTAACATATTTTAATAAAATGAATTATGAAGATTATTTACCCTCACATTTGAAGGATGGATTCAAGCTTGGTATAGAGCATTACCAGACAAATCAACTCATAGCTGGAAATAATTTATTGAAATTTTTATAAGTGATAATGAAAATTATAATTATGAAGAACTTTGGTGTGAACTTGAGGAAATATGAAAATAAAAATGAACGTGTTGATTATTTTATGTTGAGGGTTGAAAATATTTATTACAGGTTCCATGAGAGTGACAAACCCTTTAGGTAATAATTTATTGAGTTGTATTCAATCTTCTTTCTATTCCCAAAGAAGGAAATTGATTAATAGAAGTGAACAAGATTTACATTGTCAAAGGTATTCCCCATTAGAATTTTTGAAACAAGAAGTATCACCATGTGATGAACAAGACAATTTAAAAGGAATTTTTCTACAAAATGAATATTTAGAAGAAATCGATTTGAAGAATACTAAATTTTTTGACTGACAAGAAGATCTTTCATAGTATGTTGATTTAGATGTACATGTTATACTAGTGAGTTTCACATCATAACAAGAACTTATTATCCAAATAGAAAATAAATAAGATTGCATGGATTTTGATCAATTCTCTTTTAAAGAAAAAATAGAATCTATGGACAAAATGACATCAAACTCATATGGTAGTCAAGATGATGACCCCAAGTTGAGGAACCTTGATACTCTATTTGAGCAAGTATAAAGGGTGTAACGAACTAAGTCTATAGATAATCTTATTAAGGATATTGTCAGGGTCTTGTAGCTTCAAGATTCTCATATAATACTATTTTACCATGTCAAGAAAGCTTCATTGATAGATTCCTTGATAGAGAATGTGTAGATGCCTTAGCCTCCTCCTTCTCCTTGTCTGGATTCTAAAATAAGAGTACTTGTTGGAGGTGGGTCATTAGAATTTGAGATAGCTAAGTTGGACAGTCAAAGTAGAGATGTTGAACATGAGCATGAGCTTGAAATAAGAAAATCTCATGATACAAATGTTGCACAATAGAAAATGGTAGTGGAACACATGCTCAGGGATTATTTTAAGGATGGAAATTTATCTCAAAATGTAGAAACCTTGGCGAATCTTACTAGTTCTTAATATGCAAACTAAAAAATGTTTGGTGATATTTTTGTAAAAATATTCAAATTTCTAAGGATTTCGTATAGTTTTGTAACAACTCTCCTACTTAAGGACATCTACTCAGTCCACCGGACAAATTTTTTTTTTTTTTTGTCCAAGTGTGTGTGTGTGTAGAAGAAACAACCCCCTCGACTCTATGTCAACACTCGAACCAACAGGACGCAAGTAAGATGAACACAATCAAGACAACCCGACATCTCATAGCGACAACAAGAAGCACACGTCCCCGAACAGGAGGCGGGCAACTAAGGGCTGTAGGCAGAGATAGACACCCGGGGTTAGGCACAACACTGTCACAGAAGGAACGAATCCGTCAGTAGAGTCGCAGTAGTGGAACTGTGCCTTTAAACAGCCCGAGACTACTGATACGGCTCAGAACGTGTCGCAAGAGTGGAACTGTGCCTTTAAACAGCCCGAGACTCTTGATACGGCACTGGATTCCTTCCACCAGATTACACACAGACAAAGATGCTAAGCTACAAGAGGAGTCTACACCCCGCCCGACACGGACATCCTACGCAGTACAACCCCCAAGTTGCTACAAGATCGGGGACAACACGACCTCTACGGAAGACGCAAGTCAAGAGGACTCTCTTAACGACCCACTCCTATTGAGACCCGAAGACATCAATCAGGATCAAGCCCCATTAATTATTATTACTCTACGGAGACCTTATCATTAACGCTTCACTTTAATGAATAATGGCCTAGTAGTCTAAACATCATCCTAACATTTCACTCAAACAAGGTTAACATTGCGAATCAACCATATCAATTTACGTGGCAATTTAGAAACAATATTGTTGTTGCAATTTAAACGAGAATTCCCAATATAATTTAGCAATTATTAATACTACAGTTCAAGCTTCCTCATTAGCATTCCTTTAAAAACAATATTAACATTGCCGTTAGTAAGTGTACTCATTGCAAATTAACAAATAATAACATGACAATTAACAACTATTAAATTTGTGAATTACACATCATCAATTCCCTGGCAACTAATGCAACCTTATGACTGCAAAATTAATCAATGATTATCATGGCCACTACAAATATTATATTCCATACATCATCACTGCTCTGGCAAATATTACAACTTATCATTGCGAATTAAGCGATTACTACCAAGGTAATAGAACAATTAAGACTAATGCCATTTTAACAAGCATTACCCTTGCCATTATGCAATTATTAGATTTGCGGCCTTGACCCATATTAAAATGTCTAATTAACAATTACTATCATTGCATCCAATTTAAGCACTATTACCATATACGCCTTTAACAGATAATCAATGAATGCCTAAAATTAACTAGGCCAAACCAGTATAAGAATAACAAGTGGAGACCAGTAGTATGTGTCAGCCAAAATTAATAATGCACCCAAACTATATCGATATTAGCGTTATAAACCAGTATTGGCAATTGCATTCAAGTTTAAAGCTATTGACATGTAAGCATATATCAAGTAACAATCCTGCCTATTAAATTTTGCTTAACTTATCACTACCTTCACATCTCAATATTCGAATAGAATAAGAAATTTAGGGTTTATGCTAACCAAAGGAAATTTAAAGGTTAACCCATGTAAGAAGTCCTGCCCCCTTTCAAATCAATAAGGCCATTAAGTCAACCATAAATCACTTCGCTATGACATAGTTATAAAAAGGAAGCTTGTTAGATGTCATTGAATAACAATTACATAACGATAGATTTTATAACTCAATGGATAATCAATAAAATCGTGGAACACCTTAACTTAATTAAGGCAGCCTTCAAAGTAAACATTAGACATTGAAATGAACCAATTAAATCCATGACTTTTAAAACCCTCTCTCTAACTTTCCAGATAAGCGTTCGCAAGAAGCATTTAGATAATTTAATAATCATTGAAAGCACTTTAATTTCGAGATCGATTCATAAGCAATTAATGAATTTGAATAAACATCGAAAGCACTTCAACAATATTCAACTCCCAAGTTCATTAATCCGAATTGTCAATAATTAAGATTTGCCGCTAAAATAAGACACATTACTGCCACGTTTCACTAAATACATTAACGCGGCAAATGTATAGCTGGTTATATTACCGTTTAGGTTTTTTTTTTTTTTTTTTTTTTTAAAGGAAA
>ML790334.1:180473-205255 GCA_009831015.1 Picea engelmannii | reverse complement strand
AGTCCAAGGGGGTCTACCGATGCCTCCGCATCCTCAAGGTCACAAACCTGCACACTCAATAAACTGAGTCAATAGCACCTGTCTACATGAATGATAACACATCATATCATCTGTCAATCACATCATAATCATATACAAAAGGTCTAACATCAAAAGGGTCCAGATCACTTGCGAGCAAGTGTCCTCAAATAATAAGTGGTCTCAGTGCGCCAGAGCGGGATGTTACAAGTTTCTATAAAATTTGGGCTATTTTTAAGGTATATAATTTTATTCTATAGAATTTGGGTGAATCATTTTTAGAAAAATGGAAATTGGTGAATCTTTTTTTGGGGGAAAGAATGGAAAATTAGCATGATGAAGAAATCACTCCATACGTGGAGATACAATATGTTCATTTTTCGACCCCATATAATCTACATTTTTATTTAAATTAATGATCAATAATAATGGAAGATTTTAAAGAATGATTATATGCTTCTATTCACCAATGAAAAGAAATTCCAAGTTGTTGGTAATATGTTGCATAATTCGTTTTTTTTAAAATACAACCTATAGATCTATTATTGAAAACTATGAGCAGCTTGAAGGGAAAATAGAGAACATGATTTTTAATCAACATTCTACTATTGAAATAAGAGGATCATTACTCGATTTTGGGAGTGATAAACAATTAGACTATGAGTAGACTAGGGGTTTTTCTCTTGAATATACCTTAGTTGATAACCTTGAAGATACTTGTGGACTTTCAGATTCTAAAAATTTCTATGCTCTATACCCAAATTTGTTCAATGAAATTCCCTAACATGAAAACATATAAGATTATTTAGGAATTGTTCCTTTACAACTTGATTCTAGGGATGAAGTACATAATGATGGTGATTCAACAACCACAAATATTAAAGATATGTTTTTACAAAGGGTAGTAATTTATAACCATCATTTATGAATCTACTTAGAAGGAGAGAAGAAATATATTCAAGCTTTGATTAATGAAATACATGCTCATAAATCTAGTCTATCCAAAATACAAGAATATAGGAATTGTTTGTTCTCCTACAATCTGAAATTCCAGGTTCAAGAATCAGTGAAGCAAAAATTGCTTATAATAAACCAATATTTATGATAGCTTTTCCATTCTCAAAAGTGGATTTTAGTAGATTTGTATCATTTACTATCAATGTTCAATCTAAGGCTATTAATCACCCAAAATAGAATCTAATTATAAGGGAAACAAATTATGAAACACATAGTGAATTTTCATATCCTCGAAAAGGAGTAACAATAGATATGTAGCCCATCATCATGCATGACAAAGACAATAATATTTTGGACAAAGAACCATTTTCAAAAAGTATTACTTCATAACTACCAACTAATTGACATGAGTAGGTATGTTATTTTCATTCAAATCTTTTCCAGCATTTCAGAATTACCACAATCATTTTCAATATATAGTTGGATCTTGATTGGAGTTATATTTTTCTCAATGGTTTCCTCAAAGCAATAAGTATCCAACATACTTCACTTTGAATAAATTTTCAAATGTTTTAATTTTTTCAATAAGATATCCTAGAATACACTAGCTATAGACACCTATGAAATTCCCTAATATCCATGTTGTTGTTGAGTTGATTTGATGTCTACATTGGCTTTATGACTTTACATCGTTTTGAATCAACCTATTTAGGTTAGTGTAGGAGTAGCCTAATTAGTTTAGGATGTTCTCATGATTTTAGAGTATATTTTGTTGTTTGGTTTAAATTAAGTTCAATAAGTTGATATTTTCGATTACCAATTTTTGATGTATGTATTACATTTTCCGATCATTTGCTTCCTTAGGTAGTTTCCCTTATTGTATAATTAGTTGTTTAGATTTATTTTCACCAAATGATCCAATTGTATTATGTTTTTTTCACTAATATGGATTTCCCTTAGATTGACATGAGAACCTTAAGCAGTAGTATTACCATGTTGTTGGTAAAACTTTGAGAGGATATACGTTGATTATAAACACCTTTGTTATAGGCAAGGGGGTATAAAACCATAAATAAGGTCCATCATTTTTCTCACTATCATGAAGGTTTGCATGAATTATCAAATGAAAATATATTCCCTGAACATTGAGGGACCTGACTTCTTTAGGATTTGAATTGTGTACTAATGATCACAAAGGAAAGAGTAAGATGAAATGATGTATTGATTGAAAACAAAATAAAAATCGATGAGCCAAAAGTCAAGTTAGACATATTCAGACAAGAATGCATTGTTAGGATATAAGGCTTACTATGTAATAAAGTCACTTTATGAATTTAGAATACGTTAATGTTTACTTTTTGTGTAAAACAATATAGCTCACATTCATAAGTGGAAATGATTTTTTAGTCAACAATGATATAGATGCACTATTTATTCATTAATAATATCATATTGTGTTATTGTGAGTATATTCCATTGAGCTTAGTTATGTGACTCAAACCTATCTAGTATTTCCTCATTTAGTGATCTAGTTCATTTTGTAATATGATATCAAAGGAGGGAAGAGTCTACAAGTCTAAAGCCGTATCAAGAGTCTCAGGCCTTTGAAAGACAAGGTTTTCATTCTTGTGACTTCAAAGACACATATTCTCTGTAAGCATGACTACCTAGGGACTACTACTAGTAGAGACAGATCGAAGGATCGCCCACATGTCTTCTCAAACTCTAGAAGACATATTTCATCTCTTTTAGTTGAAGAAAAGAGAATCATTTTAGATGATACAAAAGGCAATTCTCAATTTGAAATGACATTATAATCAAGAAACAATTATAGCATATCAACTAAATACAAGGGGGATATGGAATGTTATTATTGCAAGAAAATGGGTCACAAAGCTTGGAGCAATATATTTCGAGCCAATTGCATTCTCAAGGGAAAGCTCAAATACAAACCACATGTAGCAAATGTAGCCATTATTGAAGATCCACCAAATACTGACAATGGTGATGGTCTTACAAAAGAAAAGGAATTATATGCATTTTAAGAAGTCCACACTTTGAAGATAGGAAGGGAACTAGTTTATATATAGCTCAAAATGGACAGTTGCCTAGATAGTTCGAGAGTTTGTGAATCTTGGGAATTATATGCTTACAACTTGATGGAACATTGTGGATGTAGCTCCACATGGATGGTTGTCTAATAATTCAAAAGATTTGTAATTTAGGAGTTCGGGGAGGTGGAATCCAGGAACTTAGGAATTCATCTCAAGAGATACACCTTTATGAGGGTTATGCGGTAGCATTGATGGATCTCTACCTATTCCATAATTGGTTTTGATTACTTCTATTATTTTTGTGTTCAGTCAATATGTGTTTGCCTTCAGTCAATATGTTTTTATTTTATCATTATAAGCCTCAAGAGGGGGTGTTAGGATATAAGGCTTACTATGTAATAAATTCACTTTATAACTTAAAAAAATGTCAATGTTCACTTTTTGTATAAAAAACAATCTATCTCACATTCATAAAATGATTTGCTTAGTGAACAATGATTATATAAGGAGGTAAACTCCTTTGTAATAGATGCATCATTTATTCATTGATAACATCATATTGTGTTATTATGAGTATCTTCCTTTGAGCTTAGTTATGTGACTCAACCCTATCTGGGCTTTCTTCATTTAGTGATTTAGCTCATTTTGTAATATGCATTGTGGTTTAATTTAGTTGTTAAGTTTTGTTGAAGGAATGAATACATACTCATTTAAAGTGAAACATTGAATTAACAACCAAACTTAATTGACAGAGTTTTCCACATGTTTTTTTGTCAATCATTTTCCGTGCAACATCGATCGAAAGAAATAGAATTATGAAGTTGTGTCTTTTCAAATATTTTCCTGAATGATAATGATTTTTCCTCTATCTTAGTTAATGATTCAATGAGGTAAAATTTTCCTAGCAAGAACAATACACAAGACCAATAGACTTTGATAACCTACATATTGAATGAATTATTTGAGTGGGGTGGTATAGGGATTCCTAGCTAATGTTATGAATTGCAACATTTCCTCTAGAATGCCTTTCAATTTATGGAGGCTAAGTTTTCTTTGTGAATACCTATAATTAGATTTCTACATCGGGGAAATTAAATTGTCAAAACATTGTTTGAAGTTTTAGTGGGTAAAACAACTGGAAGGAAAACCCTAAGACCATAGATCAAATTTATTCAAAATCAACATCATACTCTTGAGGATAGAATAATGATATCAATATTAAACTTTTGGGGAGATAAGTAGAGTATGAATTATATAATATTTCAAAGACATATATGTGAATATGTTTTCAATTAATTTTCATAACTTGGTCCTGCTTTGTTCTCAAAATCCAATTCATTAAGACTCGAGACAACAAAAAAATTGAATTTGAAGATACATATGATTAAATTAAAACAGGGAAGTGCAATGTTATTAGAGATTGTTGGGATCGACCTGCAAACTATATATTCATGAATAAAGAAAATAAAAGAATATAAACACATCATACAATAGAGACAAACAAAAGGGGGGAAATGATATCCTTTATTGTTCTGTCAACCAGTGGATAAATGATTTACAAGTCTCAATGAAGCATATCACAGGCTTCAATTGAAGCCCATCTATTCAGTCTTGGCGATTCAACCATCACAAAAATATGATCAACCCCCTTTTCTCTTTGCGCACGGGGACAATATTCCCTTGACTCTCACAAACCTTCACTCAACCTCAGCTCTGATACCAATTGTTGGGATCATCTTGTAAACCAAATATTAATGAATAGAGAAAATAAGAGAAGATAAACACGTCATACAACATAGACGAACATAAGGGGGGAAATGATATCCTTTATTTCTCTGTTAAATAGTGGAGAATTTTTTTACAAGTCTCAATAAAGCACCTCACAAGGTTCTATATTTAAATAGGAAAGATCTCAAGCATTTCCAGGCATACAAAAATCCAAATGCTTGAGAAACCTCCAACCAAACGAATGTAACTGCAAGGTGTGTGTTGTCACCACCCAACATAGATTTGAAAGGATGAATATAAATATGTAAAGAAACAATGTTTCATCTAAATGCCAAAAGCTTCACTACATAGACATGCATTGAACTCTCGCACGAAGATGAGCCTTTTCTAGACGTTGCATTAACATTTGATTTCATTTTGATGCATGTTTTGGGAAAATGTTGTATACGTTTTTCTTTTAGTTTTAGACTATTATCTTTACTCATAGCCTATGTGTTATTTTTCAAGGATGAATAATGTATTTTTAAACATTTCTTTTCCTGGAAATATTTGTTTGCATTCGATTCAATGACTGCTTTTGATACTCGTGATTTGCATTTGAGTTTAATTTCAAGATTTTATTTGAACTATTTTGAATGCTTGAAGAGTGTCTATAGATACTTTGATTATCTCACATGTGGTAAATCTAATTCTTACTAAAGTGTCTTAACTTATGGCACACTCATCAAGTCATGAAAACTTGTTATGTATTGTCTTGTTGTATCCTAGGAGGGACCAAATATGAACATAACTTGTGAAGACCATTTCATAATGCTTAGATCAGTGGTGGAACCTAGAACTCTCTAAGTGGTTAAGTTCTCTAATGACTCCAAGACTCAAGTTGTCAGTAAATGAACTAGTTGATTGAAAGGGTTCCATTCAGTTACACTAATATCAGTTGATCTTGTGGAAGGGGACAAACTGGATATCCAAAACTAAAAAAAATTAAAGGGATATGTTTATAACCTAGGCATGACCAATTAATTCTCAAAACAAGTATCATCCCCACCAGCTTGAAAGAGTTGTTGCTTTCCTCATCCCCTAATTGCTAAAGAAAAATTTTGAAGGAAGGATGGGAAAGGAAATTAGATTATTTTGGGGGAATGCATATATCTCCATTGGGGATATGGATGCTTGTTGAAAGCATAAAAATCTCTGTGATGCTAGGGTGACTCTGTCGAGGCTATGGATGTTCACAGGTAGCGAAGCAACATTGTGAGAATTTGAGAAGTTTGCTTGGAAGAATTCTAAAATCCCTGATTCAAATAAAATCTATGATTATGGATTTAACCTGAAACTTGGAATCTCACTTTAAAGAATAAACTCCATAAATTTTTCCCTTTAGTTTAGCTAGTGAATTGTTGTAGTTTGAGAATCCAATTAATATGGGTTTTCATCACTGAATTGAGTCTCTATGGGACATGCTATGGGGAGTTAGGTTTCTATCAAGGTAAGGTTAAGCCACCCCCTTGGTTATCTCAATAATGTGATAGTGCATTTTAAATATCCATGGATTTGACCAATGTGTTACCATTTGTTTATGCCTCTCTAATCCAACTGTTACGTCTCATGGATTCATTATCTAAATTTTGATTATGTTTGTACGATGTTGACTTGGATAATTTAATGTGCAATCATGAAATCTTGTTTTAGTCGCATTACCAAATTTTTATTTGCCACATAATTTTGTTATCTCGCTTATATCACATTGCCTACATCTTAGTTTTGAGGTTGCACTTTCTGGATTTAGTTAGCTTTGATGCATGTAAGAGTATGTGTAACATTATATGATCTTATTGAAGCTATCTTGCATCTCTAGCAAACTAAAAAATGTGTTTCAAGAAGAACCAACAAGCTCATTAGGTATTTGGTATTAGGTGTTCTGGATGTCGGTGACCATTTTCAGGGATTAAAATATTTGATATGTTGATAAATCAAGGCAATATCAGTTAACTTCTTGGGTTTGAAATTTCCACTGCAGTTTTTTACGGTCCCATTCTAAAACTTGAAAAAAAAATGAGTTTCCAAAATTTGTCACAAGTCACGCAGGCTCAAATTAAAACTCAAAAGTTTTGAGTTACCAAAATTTACCACAAATATTCATGGACTTATTTAAAAGTCAATTTCTTCAAAATTTCAAAATATATCGCAAAACTAAGTGGGAACAATTCAAAAGTCGACTATTGGAGTTTTTAAATTAAGCTACAAGCTTTGTGGGCCCTTCGTTTTCAAACCCAAACAAAATTAAGTAAAATTTGTTGCAAGTTTTGTGGGATTATTTTACAACTCATTCATTTGGAGTTTTGAAAATCTTCCGCAAAGTGAGCTTATATATATATATATATAGATGATGATGATGATGATGATGATGATTAACGTCCACTAAGACCTAGTTGGTCTATCGGACCTTAAGATGGTAAGTGATTACTTGTGATTCTTTAGAATTTTGTGTCTATGCTAAAAAAGAATTAAGAGAAGCTTCCCAAGATCACCATACTTTTGTTGAGTTAAGAGGTTAGGAAGGTTGGTAGTGTGATCAATATTTTGAAAATGAGATCTAATATTGGTATAGGCTGGACAATCTAAGAGAAAGTGATTTTCATCTTCAACCGTCTTAGTGTCACAAAGGTGACACACCCTTTCATCCCATGGCATTTTAGGAATTGACCAATGCCCAGTTTCACTATGGAGCTCGTGAGAATTCATTCTTATCTTAGCAATTCTTATTTTTTTCTTTACACTTGGAAAAACAGATAGATAATTTTGATCTTCTAGATTAGGGATGATTACATCCTTATAATACCATAATTTTCTTTTTTCCTCTAACTCTTCATCACACCACATTTTTTCCTTAAATTTTGATTTGACAATTTTTTAATAGTATCTTTATTCTACAAAATGGTTTCTTCCATGATTCCCCAATAGTTTAGCCAAGACCGAGCGTCTTTATGCCATCCTCGCTTTAGTCGATGCTAGTTATGACTTGATTTTGAAGCAATTTTAGGTAGCCTCTTGTCTTCCATGTTGTTTAACTTGTTCTTATACATTAGGTATTAGGCTTGTTTCTACGAGGATGATGGGATATGGTGTATTTGCTTTAATTTTGAGATTATAGGTTATAAAATTCTTTTGTATTTGCTCTATATTTCTCTAGGATTCACGAGAGATACTACAGCCCCAGACTTCACATCCATAAAAAATAATAGGTGTAACAAGAGTCACAAAGAGGAGTATTTCTTATCCCAACTCCAAAGATCAGCTGATTTACAATTGTTTTCAAGCCCATAATAAGCTTTCCATCCCCCAATAATCCTTTTCTCAATGATGTAATTCCAATTGAGCTTGTGGTGAATATCAATTCCAAGATATTTGTATGAAGTCACTTTGTATATATATAAGCATTCAAATCTCAAAGTTTTAAGGGTGGTGACTAACAAACGACAGTGCATACTCTGTAAGACTCTGGATATTGGTCAATGTGTTGGTATTGTGGAACCCAACTTTGTATTGTTATTCATTGCATGAATTTTAAATTGAACACACTTCAAATCTACATTCATGTTCAAAAGAGCCTTATTTTTTGTAGTTATAATCAATTGCAGAAAAAATCACAGTCGGGGCAAAGGGGAAAGGCCTACTAGAGAAAGTGGAATCATATTTTTTGAGATTGAAATGACAAGAAATGTAGTTGTCTATGGGATAAAAAAATAGTTGGAATCAACACTCCATTAATTGGAAGAATCTACTTTAAATATCAACTTAGGGAACGTAAACTTTCAAAACATTATGCAAAGTATATGCGTATTCTTAAGAATTTGCTTGCTTGGCTTTATTGTTAACTATTATTTTTTTCTTTTTATATTATTTTTTTGGGGGAATTAAATTTCTCACGTTCTTTCTTTACATAACTTCAAAATCAGATGCTAACTATATAATAATAAATTATACAATAGCGTATGCAAATTGCTTCTACAGAAAGTTACATCAAGACACAAATATTTACAACAAAGATAGAAATGTAAAATGCAAAAAATGATTATATTAATTCAAAAATATAACTTCAAGAAATAGAAATGTAATGATACTATGTGACCCGTCTAAACCTAATTCAACTAATTGCATTGTTGCAAATTAAGTATACAGAATTGGTCCAAACTTTGCAATCTAAACATAATAGGAAATTGAAATCTGTAAATAATCTTGGTCTACTTGATGCATGAGAGAAAATTCAATTCAAAGTAAAAATTCTTGACATAATAAAATTGAAAAACATAAAAAACTAACAAGATTAAAGTTTTACTAATCAAGAAAAATAAATAAATGCTAACTAAGTTGCATAAGAAAATAGGATCACCATGACTGTAGAGTGGCCCTTGCTCTATAGTCTGTTGGTTGATCCTTGTGTTAACTCAACTAATCACAGTAGGAACACTATTCACCCAAAAGTAGTTGTAATAAAGAACAATATATTGATAATTGATATTCTGAAGCCACATAGGTTCTTTCTCCTATTGCTTTATACCAAAATTTCATAAGTTCTTGGGTAGTTTCCCCCTTTTCTAGGAATTAGCTGAAAAATTGTTTTAACTCCTATTTTTCAAAAGAAAATCATCTCCTCAAAAATTGATTCATGTCTTGCTAATTTAACTATCAACATGTCCCACGTCTTATATTTGATTGAACAAAAATCAAATACACAAGTATCACACCCTTATGAGAAGAACTCAAGGTATCCTATGTGGCTTCCTATGTTTCTATCCAATGCTTTGTTAGCAACCTGAAATAGGTCACACACTCTTGAAAATATCCAGATGATGATGAGAAACTCTAGAACATTGGGATAGCTCCAATAGTTGATATCCCTGTTGATGAAAAAGTTTGTAGCATTTGGAAGATTTGATATTATGAACTTCAACTGATGAGAAATTCTGCAGCTCCTAACAAATAACAAATATACAATTTTCTTCCCAAAACCTGTAATTAAACAAGTTAGAAGCTTGAACACGCAAATCATGCATCCACGTTCCTTTCCTAATATTTTTTTTTTATTTAATATAAAAATTTAACCCAAAGATTTGTGTTATTCAGGAAAGGAAAATGAGGTAGAAATGGTAGATAATGGATAAGAAATGGTCAAGTTGCTCAATTGGGAAGGATAATGAGGAAATTGAAGGGAAATAAAAATAGAAATTACTATTCACATCATACTCCCCAACTTATCCATTTGCACATCCCCCATGCAACTAATATGAATCCACATATACCACTTGAATATGTTGCGTGGAACAGGGTTCTCTAAAGTCACAAGGAAGTGACTGTGTAGTAGTGCCTTCTACATGGAATCCTCCCATAATTTCTATCACCTGCCATATTTTTCTCTCCTAATATTTATTGGTAACATCATCCTCTCTATAAAATAATATTAGGTGCAATATCATTGGAAATTTAAATCTAAGGCCTATCCATTGAAGGTTGAATTCTCTAATAGAGTTGACATACATCCTGCTATGGTATAAGGATGCACAAAGATTTGGTAAAGAGTGTGGCTCTTTCATCTTCAACTTATCACTCAACTCATTCCACCTACCTTTACAGGTTGCAATCCCTGATTGCTTTGAATTGTTGTAGCCGATGAATTCACTTATGAATTCATTTTGTGCCCGAGTCATGACTGCTCTAATTCTAGGGCCTGCCATTATTTTGTTATGAATTTTAAAAATATCTAGTATGTGAGTTGCCTCTGGCCTAATCCATAGTGGAACTATAGATTCCTCTCCTTTATAAAACTCCTTCTCATGTCAAGCCCTTTTCAATTCATTATCCAAAATAGACAGAAACGTTATCAAGTTTACATCCCAAATGAAATGATTTGGGTTCCACATGGTATTATCAGACATCAAATAATTATGGAAATAAAATTCATAGAGTGAATTTCTTCTTTATTTTGGACTAGAGAAATACATGTTGCAGAATGTTCTCCCAGTACTTTTTAAATCCACATGCATGTTTGAAACAAATCCTTCTATTTGAAATCTCAACCACTGTTCTTTTAAATAAAAAACATAAACTGGTGAAGGTGACCTACATGTCAAAGTTTATGATACTAACTCACCATTTTTTGTTATCTTCTATTTAAGATTCTCAATTTCTTCATCTTTTTCATCAAGAATTTTATATTTTTCTACTATTTATTCTTTCAACTGATTATGACTCTTTTCTATGTTTCCAATTTTCAGTGATGAGTGTCCCTATGAATATATTCCTCCTTATGGGAGTCAATTAGATGTTTCCAAGCATCTTTTTCTAAATTCAATCCCTTCACTTGCTCCCTTAACTGTTCAATTTCATCATTTTCTACAATTAATCCTTTAATATGTTCTTTTAGTTGTCCAATTTCCAACAATACATTAGGGGGAATAAGAGCAGGAGTGGTTCAAGTTTTACCTGGAAAATTGTGTCCTCCTTTTCAATATTAAATAATGTTTCTGCATATTTTGTTATTTCTTCATAAATTTGCATGGATTATGAATCTCCTTCAATGTGATGCAAGCTTCTTGCAATGTCATCAACCAACCATCTTCTTTTCAATATCTACCTCTACTACCCTTGTTGTTGCTAAGTCGATTGTTCTCGCTACTACTGAGTTGCATGTTCTTGTGACATTTCAACATCGTACTCAATAGGGTTGATGAGTTGTTCCAAAAATTTCCCCTAATCCACCCAAGGATGTTGTTGAATAAATGCACCCTTATCAATGAGATATATGAGACCATGATGTGCTAGTTGGTCCCTTTTTCCTTTTGAAATTGTTCCTCCATGACGTCCAAGGACTTTAATAAAAAGTATGGTAAATTGATTTTCTTGTTCTTAATGAGCCAAGAAACAAAATTGATATGCCATGCAAAGGGAAGAATGAACCTCATAGGTAATGTACTTAATAATTTGAAGGAGTCCTTCACCCCATGGCTCTGGTAAGGACAATATCTTCACCCCTTGCCCCTACCACTCCATCTTTTTCCAAAAAGACATTTCTAGCCCTGGATGATTCAATTATCTCTTTATACCAGTGCCTTCCATCTGCGTCTAAGCCTGCAAATCACAAAATGATTTCTTCTATAATCGAGAGCTATAAATCAATTATTTTTGTCATCCCATTTATGAAATTATGTGCAAAATTCTTTGCCAATGGTATACTATTGTTCTGTATTCTTTCAAAGAATTTCAACCACCTAGCTTGTATGAAAATATCAACCACCCACGGATTACTAAGAATAACTTCCAATGTAATGGGCTCCTACCTGAATAAATTTCCACCCATGTTGTAGAGAATTCTTGCTATAAAGATGCAACAATCTATTGGATAATTCACACTTCTCTGGTCCATAAAGCAATATAATGCAGTTTTAGCTTGCAATTCAAAATGATATGCTTTGGAGTAAGCCACCTGCAGAAGAATATTTTTCATGGAAAAATATGCCACATGCAATGTTCTTCATTTAAATTCCTCGGCTAAATAGACAATAAGTATTGCAGAATTCTCATAATGTGCCACTGCAGCCTAGAAAGGAAAAGTTGATGACGTACAATGAGAACTGCCAAATTAACCGTCCCATCAATTCATCTGTCAAATCAATAACTAATCGGTCATACGTAGAAAATTGATGGTAAGGAGTGGTAATGACATGTGGCATATGCAAATAGTGGGGTAATAAATAGGAAATAATATCAAGTTATGGTAGATGAAGTGGAGGTACAAAAAAAATTATGTTGTTAATTAACACACAGAACATGGTGTTTCAATTGATACGTTGTGATGTGGATGTCATATAACAAATATTTGCAGTGTGGACAACCAATTTTAAGGCCATATTAACCTCCCCCCAAAGGAAGTGGTGGTTGTCTTGACAACTGGAAAAATAATGGTTGTGAAACATGGGGAATTTAATTAGTAAATAAAGAAGTTTAAAAGAAAAAGGAAAGAATACACGACCGCTATGAGAGGTGCACACATAAAGATCGTCGAGTGTTGCAAAGAAAATATAGAGAAACATCGATGTGGAAAGTGGTCACACAAAATGTCATAGAAGGCAAAAAGGTCGAGTAGACACGCTAGTTGTTTCTAAGAAAAGTGGCAGCTGCGATGGAAAGAAAAAAAATTGTACATGTGTTGTAGAGAAAGTCAACAACATGAGTAAAATTTGAATAAAAATAGAACATGATCTGAGTTCCATTGAGAAAGTATGCAGGAAGGCATGCTGCAAAAAACCTATGCAGCAATTTTTTTTTTTTATCTCACAAAGGAACCTGCCATTTTTGGTTTTCAAGTCTCCATGTGGCCTACGACATCATTTCTGGTTTTCATCACAAGTTTTTTTTTCCATGAAAAACCCCGCCATTTGTGGTTTTCAAAATTTTTCATGGCTCGTAATGCGATTGTTGGTTTTCATTACAAGTTTTTTGTTTTTTTTGAAGTTGCATATTTTTTTCCATGGCACTAAAACTAAGTGGAGTTATGGGTTTGAAGTCCCTCAACTAAATTCAAAGAGTGTTGTTGCTGCAGAATGGAAGTGAACTCCTCTTTGGACAATGGTTTCACATATAACTTTAATTGATGACCATTTACCAATAGTGGAAGTTTTTTTGTATCAATGGTTCCTAATCATACTATGCCATTAGCAAAGACAATTTCAATTTCATATGGACCAAGCCATTATGTAATTAATCTACCTTAATTCTTGAAATATGGAATCGAATAATAATGCCCAATCCCCTACTCGAAATTTCTTATCTTTAATGAAACATTCATGCCAATGTTTATGTTGTTTCTACAAAGTTTTTGTATGTTGCAGAGCTTCTTGACAAAACTCGTCCAACATGTTAAGTTGAGAAATTCATTCTTTCTGTGTTGCGGATATGTCAATTACTAATTCAAATGTTGTGCAAAGAGTCTTTATTTCAAAATCTATGGGCAAAATAATTGTCTTTCCATAGACTAATTCATATGGTGTGAATCATGTTGATGTTTTCCAAGTTGTGTGATAATCCCAAACAACTTCAGAAAGTTTTTTTTCCTAATATTTGTGGTGGAATTGAATTGCCTTAGTTAATATATTCTCTAGCTCTCTATTAGCCATTTTCACATGCCCATTGGCTTGTGGATGATAAGTTGTTGTTTTCCTATGTTTGATTTTATATAGTTCCATAAGATCTGTAATCAACTTGGAAGTGAACTGAGCTCCTCTATCTGATATGATTTCTCGAGGCATGTCAAATCTGGTGAATATGTTGTCATACAAAAATTTAGCAACTCTTTTCTCTTGGATTTTTTTAAGGGGATGAATTTTCACCCACTTGGTTAGATAATCTGTACACACTAATATGTACTTGAACTGATTATATGGTGGATTGATAGGACCCACAATATCAATATCCCACTTCTCAAATGGTTCAAGAGAAACTTGCGGTTGTAATGGAATTTATGTGGATTTGGTAGGTTATCCCATTCTTTGATAGGAATCACAACGTCTAATATAAGCTTGTACATCTTTGGGAGGTGTTGGCCAATAATATCCAATGGAGAGAATATTTTTAGCGGTCCAAGATGCAGAAAAATTCCCTTCGCATGGTTCATCATGATGACAAGCCTTCAATATCTTGTACAATTCATATTCCTTAACATATATTCACATAATATGATCATGTCCCATCTTCAATAAATAATATTTTATCCACATAAAAGTTCCACTTTTTCTAACCAAGGCACAATGCTCATGATAGGAAAAATGTTGTGGTAATATTCTTGAAACTAAATAATTTGTAATGTCTGCAAACAATGGTGTGATCACAGAGACAACAAATAGGTGTTCGTCAATAAAGGAATCATCCATTGGTTCATCCACTTGATCACTTGGAATCCATGATAAAAAATCTACAACCACATTTTCTCGACTAGGCTTATCAAGTATAATTATGTCAAATTCTTGGAGAAGTAACAAGAAACAAATTATTCTACCATTCATTATTGGTTTATTCACTAAATATTTAGTTCTTGAATGATCTGTATGCACAAATGTAAGATACCTAGTGTTGTAATGACACAATTTTTTAATTGCATATACAACTACTAAAAACTCCTTCTCTGTCATAATGTAATTTTGCTTAGTTTTTGCCATATTCTTGCTACTATAATATATTTCTTGTATAGCTAAAGTTTCATTCTATCATAACACAACAATCAAACTTTTATCAGAATCATTATTATAAATATGAAATAATAACTTCCAATTAGGTCCATGCAAAATAGGAGCCGTGACTAATTTATGTTTTAAATCTTCAAATGCCTGTTGACATGATTATGTCTAGATACATTTTGCATCCTTAGTGAGTAGAAAAAGCAATGGAGAGGTCGATCTTCTAAAATTTTGAATAAATCTTCTATAATATCCATCATCGCCAAGGAAACGTCTTATCTCATGCTACTTTTTTGGTACTAACATATTTTTAATAACAACAATTTTTGAATGATCTACTTGAATTCCCTAAGCACAAATATGATGCCCTAACACAATTTGTTTCATCATCATTAAAAAATAAAATTCATTACGTAACGAGACATTATTTTTTACACATCGTTGAACAAAATTTTCTAATCTATCTAATGCTTCATCAATTTGGTTTCCAAAAGTAGTGAAATTATCCATAAAAATTTCCACACAGTCAGGTATTAAATCAACAAAAATACTTAAAATAGCTCTTTGAAAGGTGGCTGGTGCATTGCATAACCCAAAGGGAAAAAAGCTGTAAGAAAAATTTCTTTAGGGACATGCAAATGTTGTTTTTTCTTGATCCTCTGGTGCTATATGGATTTGGTTATACCCACTAAAACCATCTAGGAAGGAAAAATATTGCTTTCCAAATAAGGAATCTAGAACTTGGTCGATGAATGGTAAAGGGAAATGACATTTTCTAGTGGCTTTGTCATGTTCCCTATAGTCAACACAAATATTCCATTTCCCTCATTTCTTAGGAACTAACACAAGTGGAGAAACCCATTGTTATAGTCCAAAATGCCTTATTTGTGCATACAAGACATTTGCCCTTCCATTTACACACTTTTCCAAAATACTTCTGAGGCTTCCTTTTAATTTTTTTTTTTGGATAGTGTACGTGGCCTGCTACACTAATATCCCATGTACACATGCGTGATGCATGCTAGTTAGCCCACTTTTACCTCCAAAAGATGCAAAAAATATAAAATTCCGCGGAATTCGATGGAGTTTACGGGCTATGGAGGGTTTCCTAACCATTTTACCCCTTGTATCATGTCCCAAAACTGAATAACCATCTTTTTCTCATATAAAAATAGGTCTTGGGGATTCATTTATAAACATGAGCAAGAGAATAAGAAAAATCTACCAAAATCCCTTCCCTTTCTTAACCCAAGATTTGCATCCATTCTGGGTTTTAGCCTTAGCCTTCCCCTCCAACCTTTCTTCTTATGCAACCCTTCCTCCTTCCCTTGGTGATATGTTGGTTGCGTGAAGATAAAGTGGGATTGATGCACTTGGAGCCACGATAAAGGAGCCCAAACTTATTTCATGGAGCGATTTCCAAAAAAGGTTGTAATCCTTTTTATCTTGAAATTGAATAAAAGAGTTCATCCTTGTCCCAAAACCCTATGTTTGCATGATTTTGTTAATTTGTGCATTTATATCTATGTCTAAACTTTTAAATTTATTAGTATAGATTGCATATGTTGTTGCATTGTATTCCTAACATTTTGCAAGTCATCTTTAGGAGGAGATATATGATCTAGGAGGGGACAACAAGCAAAATATGTCAACACCAACTGCAAGGACTAAAGGTGCACTCATTAACTCTCTTTCCTTTATCTCTCATCACTTAGTTTAGTCGGTTTTGGGATAGATTAAGGGTAGATCAGTACTTTAAGGGAGTTATCTCTCTACCTTTACCTTAGGCCAAATATAGGGGGATTTTCCCCGAAGCACCCACTCGTTGTCAGAAATTGGATAAGTAAACCTAGCTATCAAGAGTTTTTCCAGCTCATATTTTACGATATCTTTTAGGACAAGGTTCATTCTACATTGTAGTTGATGAACACATTTCATTCCATATTGAATGTAAATGTGGTGCCTACAAATAGATGGATCGATACCGTGCATGTATTTGTAATCCTAAGAAAACACTACAAAATATTTTTGTAGCAATTTCTGCAATTTTGTTGTTGATTTGGTTGTAGATGACTGTTTATATTTAGAGATTTTCCTAGGAAAATATTAATGGTTTTAACATGATCGCTAACTAATTATTCTACAAAATATTCGTCAAAGTACCGAGGAGCATTATCATCACCAATATTTGAAGGTGATTCATTAGAATAATTTTTTTTCTGCATTGCTAACAAAACTTGCCGCTTCTTCTTATGTGTGCTGATTACATTCACTAATGTCAACAATTTTTGAATAAATCTTCGTCATAAAGTTTGATATCATCCCTTCATCAGATGGTTCTTTTAGCATTAGTGTTTTTTCAATTGTAATAATTGGTGTTACATTTTCATTGTAATAATCAATCCCATCATCAGGTGGGATTCACAAGGGCTCTTCTATTTCCAACATTGATCTTGCTTGGGGATACAATTTAAGTTTATTAACAAATTCTCCTTGTGATATTGTCATATTTCCTGAGTGACATTTTATGTAAGCATCGAAAATTGCTAACCATGGATGCCCCAATATTAATGGATAAACCCCCATATTTGTTTTGGGATGTAGTATTATGAAATATGTTGGGTACTCCCATGAATCTATTGTAACTACAATATCTTCGAGGATCCCTTCAGGTTTAATTGTTGACCTATCATCCATTTGAAAAATTGTTGGTGTTTGATGCACTCGATTCTAAATATTTAAGGTCTCCATAACTTCTACAATCATTATGTTAATGGATGCACCCAAATCAATTAGAGTATTTGGAATTGGTGTTTTTCCGATATGAACTTGGACTATAGGATCACTTGGATCAATGTAATTTGGATTAACAGTCTGTCCTAACATAAGTTTAGACAATTGTCCTACTACTTGGATAGTAGGGGGATCTTGTTTCTTCCTTCCCAGTTTCCTGACACATATATCTATGATAACATTACTATAGATGGGAATGTATTTTATGGCTTGAATCAAAGGGTTTTTGACACAAAATTTTTTCAATTCTACCATAATGTCAAATAAGGGTTGCAGTTGAATTTTAGGTTGATTTAATCTTTCCAAAAAAGGTATAGTATGAGGTTCACAATTTGGACTATTAATATATCGTTCTTAATTACAACTACTTTTGGATTAATTGTGTTCCTACTACAGGGATCAACCAATATACTATAGAGAAAGGGACACTCTACATTCCTGGTGATCCTATTTTCTTATGCAACTTAGTTAGCATTAATTTCATTTCCTGGTTAGTAGCATTTTTTTCTTGTTAGTTATTTTCTGTTTTGTAATTTTATTCTGTCAAGAATTTTTACTTTGAATTGAATTTTCTTTCATGGATAAATTAGACCAAGATTCTTTTCAATTTTCAATTTCCTATTATGTTTAGATTGCAAAGTTGGGACCATTTTTGTATACTTAATTTGCAACAATGCAATTGGTTGAATTAGGTTTAGTTAGGTCACATAGTATCATTATAGTGGTTGCAATTATAGTTTGATTTAATCTTTCTAGAAAAAAGGTATAGTATTATCTGTGTTACCTAAAGAATGTTGGATATTAGATTCAACAAAAGTAGATGAAATTGGTTGCAATTGTTCTCCTTCCTTCTCAATCACCGGTTGTTCCTCACTGACACCTTCTACCCTAAGGGGTTTAAGATATTCTATCACTTTTCTAGACTAGAGAAAAGTGACTTGACAGTCAAGTGTTGAAATCACATAAGCTGGAAAATATCCCACTTCATGAGAGTAAACTGGCTGACCTGGTTGTATTGGTGAACTGGTCTGATTAGATTGGTTTGATTGTTGTTTAATTGGATGTGGCTAGTTAGGTTTCCCTATCTTGTTATTAGGATTCATATTAGGTTGGGCATGCAATTGCAATGGTATTCCTTGTTTTGGACTATGGCCTTGTATTGGAGGAGGCAACATTTGTTGATGCTATTGTACAAGACAATTATTATATAGTTGGAAAATTTGTTGTTGATTTGGCCATATGTACCCTTGAATTGTATATGGTTGCTGACTATAATTAATTGGATAAGGGAAAGGTGGTTTCCATGGCTAAAAATTAGTTTGAAACTATGGAAAGGTTTGTTGACTATGTTGGAATGGTGAAAAAGATGTTTAATTAGTTTGTGGAGGATATTGATTAGACCATGGTGAAATCAAGTAACGATCTTGAGAACCTCCTGGAAATTGTGGTCTTGCCTATCCAAACCATTGTTGATTAATAAAGTATACTTGTTCAACATTCTGCTCAGTATTTTGATACATTTCCTTTAAACCTAGTAACTGAGGATTGTTGTTAGCATCATGATTTTTAGAACAAACATTGAAGACTTTTATTATAACAAGTGGACACTCATTTCATGGATGTTTCTTAGTGCACCTAGGAAAAAAAATGCTAAGGCTTTATCATTTTCATCTTGTTTCCTTTTTGTTTACAAAGCATCTAATTGCGTAGATAAAGAATTTAGAATGTCCATTTTCATATCCTCGATTAAATTTCCAATTTCAACTTTTGTAATTCCAATTGTGTTTTTCTTATTTTGAAGGTAAGACAATTTTTAACCCTCTACCTTTCATCATGGTTTCTCTTGAGTAATATTTAAACAAGTTCATAGGTGAATTGATAAATATCCCTTGCAGTAATTAAATCCAATTTTACCATCAAATATTCCCTTACTCCTCTAAGCAACACTAATTTGAGTGATTCATCATCAAGCTTGAAATTTGTGCCTTGTTTATAACTAAATTGAAACTTCTTAGCATAGTCCTCCAATGTTTCATCAACCCTTTGCATCATATGAAACATTTCATCTCTTGTTTCTCGTGCCTTACAATAATCCTTGTACTTCTATAAGAAAGCTTTGTTTCTCTCTTCCCAAGTACCAATGCTTCCTCCTTTATGTCCCATGAACCATCTTAAAGCAACATCTTTTAAAGTTGAGGGAAACAATATTAACTTTTGAGCATATTTTTTGTGTTCATATGGCTGACACAAAACTTCAAATTCAAACAAGAAGGTGTCTGGGTCCTCTGTAGCTAACCCATAAAATAGTGTAAGAACTAAAGGATTTATGGTTTTCATGTTAGCTTCTTCATCAGATTCCCTAATAGGGAATGTGTATTCCTCTTCTTCATTATCTGGTTCATTTCTTGGAATGCATCTTTCTTCCTCACATCTCTCATCTCTATCTCATTGAACAAAGTCTTAAGTTCCCAACTGGTGGATTCAAATTTTACTCTAGAGGGTCTATGAAATCCCCACAAATCAATATATGGGTTGTCTAATTCAATTTTGACCTCAATTTTGTCTTTTAAAGTGTGAGAGGTTGAATCAAAATCCTCTTCCTTACTTAATTCTTTAGGATTGGAAGTTAAAGAAGTATTATGTATAAACCTTCCAAAATTATCTCCCCTCCCCCTCATTCATTCTCATTTGAGGAGTATACTCCAGTGAATAAATTCCTAGATCCAAATGCAAAGAAAAGACTCCAAAAAATATTAGCACTTCCCCGACAATGGTGCCAAAAAGTGACGGTCTCAAACAATACTTGGAATTAACACTCCATTAACTACAAGAACCTACTTTAATAATCAACCCACTACAAGGAGAACACCTTCTAGTAGAGGTTTTTAGAGAATCCCCCCCAAAAAATTATCACTTATATGTTTATAGCTGAGGCATGTTGAGGAAAAAGTATGGAATACCTTACTCAATCATTTTCAGATCTTGCCTGGATAGGACAAGATAGTTGGGAATGTCACCCGAGGTTTATAGCCTCAAAACTTTCACTCAATCCAAAAGTATCAATTACAAAGGATCAAGGTTGATTTTATGATTTATATTTGTAACAATGTAAAAATAAAATTTAAACAAAGCTAGGTGAATGTATACATATTTTACATTGAAGTAAACATGGAGAGAAAAGTGAAAGGAATAACCAAATCATGAAAACACATGTATGAGACAGAATAATAATATGATTTTATTTCATTCTGAGATACAAAATTGTATTTCTCTTTTACAAACCCCTGCGAGGGTATGGACCAAAGTCAGATTTATAAGTCTCTGATTGCCACTATAAAAAAGGTCTGTCACAAGGAAATAAAACTGAAACTAATGATCTGGATCAACTTGTGACAAAATGCTGCTACTAGACTCTGCAAGATATTCTTTATAAGCCATGAAAATTAATTCATATACAAACAAGAATACATAGACTATCAAGGATAAATCAAACACATTTAAACAAGTTATTCAAATGTATGATTCGGTTTTGAATCCCGCTACCTTCAATAAGACCCTACTGTCATCAAGAGGATTAGGATTTATTGCATTCAAGTTCTTAAAACTTCACTCAAGCATACATAATTCATACATAGGTGTTGTTCGCATATGAAAAGAAAACATAGCAAGTCGTATCTTATCAATATTTTTGCAACATTGCCATCGACCCCATATTTTTCCTTGTGAAAGATGATATTACCAAACAAATAAGTGGGTTCAACATTCCTTCCACATTCGGACAATAAATAATCAATCAAACTCGTGACCAAAAAAAGAGCATGAACAATGTATTTACTAAATTCTGGGTGGGTCATCTTCCACGATAATTTCTAATACACAAGATTCAATACACAACAATGAAGAGTAATGCGGTGGAGGGGGACAAGATGATCAAATTGAGGGTTTAGACAAAAGGAGCACAATAAGCTTAATACCTCTACAAAACTTCACATTTATATTCATAGAGATGTTACAAGGACGCGAGCACAATGGGCACAAAAACCAACAACTTAAATGACATGCAAAGTGTCCATATAACCCATAGGTAAGGAGCAATGATACGGTCATGGAAGAAACCCAAAACAAGAAACCAGAGGCAATGTAGGCCCAAGAGTTTCCCCAACTGTATTATTTCCCACAAGTAAAGCAATAATACCATATATAGTAAGAGAAATCCACACAACTTTTCAATGCAAATGGTTCAAATACAATTCCACAGAGACCAACACTTAACCATCAATCCATGCACAATCAAAATTTAAACATATAATAGCTTTGGAATGCACAGACTATGAGAAAACAAGAGCCAACTATTGACTTAATTAAAGAGCAAAGCAAAAAATCATGGATGGAAAAGCAAGAAACCCCATACCTGTGTAAAAATTGCTAAAGAGAAACAACCAAGCCTGTATACCTCCTCCACGGATGAGAAAAGCGGAGAAACATCAACCAACAAGAGAAATTGCAAAATGGCTAGAGTGGCAGGATTGAGGTGGGTTAGAGTGATGTGCATTTACTGCATGTCGCTTCTACAATTACATTCTCATTCATGGCTAGTATGAGAAAGTGGACTATACAACTGATAACCTATTAAATCCAAATTAATTTAATACAATGCCAAATGCCCCATAGTTTGCCAATATTCAAATTTACAAATCCACTAATCCTTGTCCAAAATTCCCATGTAACACATATATCAAAACCTTTCTAGGGCTACCAAGTCACAACAAAACTTCCAATTAAACCAATACGCACAACACTTGTAGCAAGGGTTCAAGGTGATCACCAAACCATACACCATATACCATATACCATATAAAAATTAAAATGGGAGTGTAGGCCCTTCATCAATTTAAAGGCAACATAGTTATGCTTTATGAGAGATAATTAAGACAACATCATTTCCTCTTTAGTTGCCTTAGCCATCACATCACGTAATTTATTATTTTGACAAGGATTTAAAGAAAATGAACTATAGAGATCGTGTCACAACCAATTCATAGCACATGAAACATAAGTGTCGCTTCTCTTTCATAGTCACATAAGTCACAAAAGGGGTCCCACCTATTAGTATATTATTAAATATAATTAGATAATAAGGTGTTGCAACCATTTGCAAGCAGGTACCCTATGTTGCACTTTTGAGCATCAACAAGGCGTTTAGTGGAGGCAGGTGGGCAAAGGTTTTTACAGAGTTTTTAACACCAGTGCACATAAGTCAACCATGAACATCAATGAAAATAAGTCGACCATGCACACCGGTGCTCCTAAGTCGACTGTGTGCACTGATGCTCTTACAAACTATAATGCCTCGATGCTTAACAAAAAAAGTGCACCAATAACCACTATTAATATAAAATACTAAAATATTGTCAATGCTCCCCCAATAACAAAGCACATCGATGCTCCCCAATAACAAAGTGTACCAATGTGCCCCTAATAAAAAAGTGCACCGATGCTCCAAAACATGATGCCTCGATGCTTTCAATAACCACTATTAATATTTAATACTAAATCGAATGCATCATGGTGCTCGCCAATATCAAAGCGTCCCAATTCTCCCCCAATAACAAATCGAATGCATCATGGTGCTCGCCAATATCAAAGTGTCCCAATTCTCCCCCAATAACAAAGTGCATCGGTGCTCCCTCAATAAGAAATCGAATGCATCACGGTGCTCGCCAATATCAAACCGTCCCAATTCTCCCCCAATAACAAAGTGCATCGGTGCTCCCTCAATAAGAAATCACACCAATGCTCCCCCAATAACAAAGCGCACCAATTCTCCCCCATTAACAAAGCGCACCAGTGCTCATGTTATTGTCAACATCACTGTGGAGTTTAAAATAAAAATAACTTTGTTCACATGTTCAAAAGTGCACAATAAACAATAATGAGGCATTTTTACTTCTATTAATTAATAGAGCATCGATGCTTCTATTAATTAATAGATCACCAATTCTTCTATTAATTTATAGAGCATCGATGCTTCTATTAACCTTATTTTAAAAAAAAATCATAGCTTTTATATATGATGATTCATGTCTTTATTTGATAGAATATGGCCAATAGAAGTTCAAGGAAAACAACTTATTGTAGTGAACACGATGGCAGCTTATCCCAACAAGAGAACAAGAAGTTCTTATGTCGTATTAAAAATTTAATATATTTGAATTATTTATAGGTTAAAATTAATGGTGTATGTTAGTTAAGGCATGCCATATAAATTCCAAGGGACAAATGAGGGAAAAACCAATACATGATGATGGGGATATCCAAAAATGTGTACAAGAAGATGGTAAAAGAAATGAACATAATTGCATCGTAGAAGGAGCCATCCCAACAATTACAATGCGCATAACATGTATGTAATCATTGATTTATTCTTTTATGTACATTGAGTTTTATTATCGCTTGAAATACTAATTTTAAATTGTTTTGTTGTAGAAAAAAAAATGAAACCCCTTCAACACATAAGACATGACGATGATGGATAAAAGGGTTGATCACAAAGTTTGTGAGTACTTACTTTTTCGATCTTACTTAAAATTTCAACTTTGTTATGATATTTATATTTAAATAATTAATTTAAACTCATCCATGGATATCTTCTAATAGGTGCTAACATACAAACAAGATCCAATTGAAGTATTGATAGACATTGGGTTAAGTATGGGTAGTGAGTATATGTTGAAGTATCAAGGTTTAATTGAACAATTTCTAAGTAGCTATGTTTTTTTAGCTTCCCTTGTTTTATAATTAATGGAACACCAATAAACCTTTATATTAATTATATTGATTGTGCTTTGTCATGACATATTAAACATGCAGGAAACAAAGTATGGAGTTCATCCAACATAAGAGATTTTGAGAGATGACATGAAGCATGGCTTCAAAAGAATGTGTATTGTTTATGAAACAATTGCTGCTATGGTACACTTTTTGATTTACATAATCATGTATA
>ML790334.1:109473-152655 GCA_009831015.1 Picea engelmannii | reverse complement strand
TTCTATGCTCTTATCATTTTGGTTAGGTTAAGTTAGTTTGGATATGAGGCTATAACTTTCAGTCTTAACTATATACCATTCTCAATGGGTTGGTAGTGACTCTGAAGTTGTGTAATATCCAACTAAGTGAACTAATTCCTTGTTATTGACTACACATAATTATGTTTGCTTAGTATCTTTATTTTTTATTTTGATTAGATTAGGGAATTATTAATTTTCATGTTAGCTTAGTTTCATTTCATTAATTGCTTTAAAAAACCTTAAATGGTGAACTAGATCACAATTGGTAAACCACAAAACAGTAATGGCCATTAGGATATAATTTGGATGGTTTTTCCTACACCAAATATGAAAGACTCTAATTGGGCCTCTTTTCTAGGGATAACCCCTCCTATGGATGCTAGGCTATTTCCCTTGTCAACAACCAACAAACCCAATAATAGGAATCAAGGTTTCTAGCATCCCTTACCTATACCTACTAAACCATGGGAGAGCATCTCCATGGCTTTTATAGGTGGTTTTCTAAGAACTAGGAGGGGACACAACCATATATTTGTGGTAGTTCACAAATTTAGTAATATGTACATTCTCAAGCCTTGTAAAAAGACCATCGATGGACAAGATGTTAAAATCATGTTCTTTGAAAAGGTTTGGGTGCACTTTAGGACACTAAAGAGCATCATCTTAGATAGAGATACCAGATTTATTCATGACTTTTGGACTATAGATAACAAGGATGAGAAAGGGAAGCCACCATAGGATAATTATTGAAGGCTAAAATATTAATTGTTAAGATCATGCAAATCCATTTGCAACTATAGGATACATTGAATAAGTCACGTGAAAAGTACAAGGCCTAGCATGACCGACACAAAATTGAGAAGACATTAAAGGTAGGAGATCAAGTCTAATTTTATTAAAATAAAGAAAGGCTACAAGGTCCTAATAAGAATATCAAGGCTCTATGGTATGGTCCTTTTGAAGTGTTGGAGAAGGTTGCTGATAATTCTTAAAACTTAGACTACCTCCATATATGTTCATTTACTTATTAGTAAATGTGGAAAATATAAGCTTGATTAACCTTCCATGTTAGACTGAGAAAACGATGGGAAAGTCTTACCTACCATAGAGGAATTAACACTAGAATATCAAGTAGAGTTAGCATATGATGTGGTTTTGTAGAAGGCCAAAACAACTAGACATGGGCAACATGAACTCTGGCAAGTTGGGTTGAAAGGATAACGTCTAGGCAAGGCCAAATGTTACTATAGGGAGAACATAGAGGAAATATTTCCTCACCTCCTTATTTTAGGGACCAAAATCCTCTTAGAATGGGGAGGCATGATCCAAAATGGATCACTATATAATTTTTCAACGATTTTGGTAATTCATTAGTTGGAAAAATTTGAGCTATTTTCTTTTAGGGACCATTTTAGGTGTTAGGTACCAGATCTATTATAATAGCAGAAACCAAAAATATTGAAGAGAATAACAGTGGAACAACACAATATATGAAACCACAACACCAAAATAATACATTTATTGATAGGCAACAATGTTCGAGGGGGAAACCTTTAGCAGAGCAGTGCTCTATTACAATAATTCTCAAGACAAAGTTTCCCATTCCTTCGACTCTTATTTATACTAATTCTATCTTCTAAAGAACATTATAGAAGAAGATATTTCAAGAAGCGGAAGCTTCTATTAGGTCTTCTTACATTGACTTGTTCACATTTATTAAATAGGCCTTATTAACTAATGTCAACCTTTATTACGTGGAAACCATATTATTCTTCCTACATGAGGGGTTAGGGAGGTTAGGTCCCTAACATGCCCTCCCCCTTGAAGAACAACCTTTTCCTCAAGGCTTGATATGAGGAAATTGTTGTAGAATGGTGGCTAGCTCCTAGGTGGCATCTTCTGGAGTTGTATCTTTCCACTGAATTAACACTTCCTTGATGGTTCGTTGATGGAGACGATGCTATCACTGGTCCAAGACTGCTTGTGGCTGCAACCAAATGGAACCCTCTTCATCCAAATCAAGGATATTGGTCTGAGTTTGACACTTATTTCCAATCACTTTCTTTAAGCATGAGACATGGAAAACAAGGTGGAGCTTAGAATGACTGGGTAAAGCTAACTAGTAGGCCACATGCCCCAAGCATTTGAGAATTTTATAAGGACCATAAAATTTGGGAGCAAGTTTCTGACAGTGTTCAAATTTGAGTGAAGTATTCTTCTAAGGATGCAGATGAAGAAACACCTAATCCCCTTCAACAAATTCATGTTCATAACAACCATTATTTGCTTGTTTATTCATGTGATTCTGAGCCATGACCAAATTTTCTTTGAGGGTATGGAGAATGGCCTTATGGACTGTAATATTTTTGTCAACCTCCTGAACCTTCGAGAAACCCGACATGTAGGAGAGAAATGATGAGGGATTTTGGCCATAGACCACTTCAAAAGGAGTCATGTGAGTAGTTGTATGATAAGATGTGTTGTACCACCATTCAGCTAGGGGTAACCACTGAGCCCACTGGTTTTGTTTATCTGATGCAAAACACCATAAATATACTTCCAAACACTTGTTGACAACTTCAATTTGGCCATTAGTCTGGGGATGATAGGCAATGTTGAGATGCAATTGGGTTCCCTGAAGCTTGAACAATTCTTGCCAAAATTTGTTGGTGAAGGTCGGATCTCGGTCAGAGACAATATAATGAGGCATTACATGAAGTTTGAAAATATTATCCATGAAAAATTGAGCCATTGTGGATGCGGTGAATGGGTGTGGAAAAACATAAAAATGAGCATATTTGGACAATCGTTCAACTACCACCATGATGACTGACTTATTTCCTGATTTAGGCAAACCAACAACGAAATTCATGGAAATATCTCTCCAAATAGTAGGGGGAATTGAAAGTGGTTGGAGTGTGCTTAAAGCTTTGATTGTCTCTCCCTTGTTGCATTGATAGAAATCACATTCGATCACAAAGGTGCGAACGTCCTGCTTCATACCATCCTAGAAAAAACGTCCTGCTTCATACCATCCTAGAAAAAATAATGTTTGACCCATTCATGGGTTTTGGTAAACTCATAGTGCCTAGTAGAAGCTGGAGAATGGTGTTGCAATTGTTGGATCAATAGAATTTTTTTTGGGTCTTGCAGCCATTCAAATGAACAACTTGGAGTCGGTATGGTACAATGAAGGAGAGGGAAAAGAGGGACTCTTCGTCGTCATACTTACTGGAAAGAGCGTCATCAACCACATTTTCCTTTCCTTTCTTGTAAATGATCTCATAAACATAAACAAAAAGCTTGGTCACACATTTTTGTTTCTCATGGGATGAAATTAATTGTTCCAGAAAATACTTGAGGATCTGATGATCAATTTTGATTTGGAAGTGTTTCCCCAAGAGATAAGGACGCCATAGATCCATTGCATGCAAAATAGCTAACATTTCCTTCTCATAAATGGATTGGTCCAAATGTCTCTCTGAAAGTTGTTTTCTAGTGAAGGCCAAATCCCTACAATCTTGCATGAGGACAACCCCAATTCCTTTCCCAGAAGCATCACATTCCAATACAAAAGTCTTTTTGAAGTCGGGAAGTACTAGGACATGGGTCGTGCACATAACGTCTTTCAAGGCATGGAAGGCTTGATCATCAGCCAGAGTCCAAGTTAAAGCATTATTTTGAAGGAGAGCAGTGAGAGTGGCTGCAATTTTTCCATAATTCCCAAAAAAGTTGCGATAATAGCTTGTTAAACCTAGAAAATCATGCAAGCTCTTAATATTTTTAGGGCGAGGCCAATCCTGCATAGCTTCAATTTTATTAGGATCCACTCGTACACGATTATTTCTGACAATATGACCTAGGTACTCTACTTCTGAGGGTCTAAAGGAAAATTTAGATTGTTTGAGGAAAAGTTGGTGCTGAGAGAGTAGATGGAGGACTTGATCCACATGGGCGAGATGGGTTGTCCAAGTTTTACTATAGATGATAATATCATCAAAGAAAACTCATACAAAATGACAGAGAAAAGGATGAAATATATACTTCATGAGACTTTGGAAAGTGAAGGGAGCATTACACATGCCAAATGGCATTGCCAAGAACTCATAATGAACCTCATGAGTTCTAAATGTAGTCTTTGGAATGTAGTCCTATTTCATATGGATCTGGTGGTAGACAGAATGAATATCAAGTTTGGTGAAGTATTGAACACCACTCAATTCATCCAAGAGGTCATCAATGACATGAATGGGGAATTTGTCTTTGATGGTGATTTTTTTTAGGGAACGAAAATCAAGACACATTCACCAAGTACCTTATTTCTTAAGTACAATGACCACATGAGAAGAATAGGGACTGGTACTAGGACAAATAACACCCGCTTCGAGAAATTATTGAAGCATTTTTTCAATTTCATTCTTATGGGAAAAGGGATGACGATAAGGGTGAATATTGGGAGGATGACTTCCTGGTATGGGAGGGATGAAATGATCATGGACACCATAGGAAGGTGGAAGTACTTGGGGAGTGGTAAAAACAAATTGGTGTTTGGAGAGGATAGATTGGAGGTTGGGATGCACAAAGGGTATCTCAACGACTTGAATGGAGTGGAGTTTGGAAATAATGTTTAAATGAATTTTTTTAAGGAGATTTTCCATTATATGGGAACTTATGATCTCAGGGGAGCCTGTTGTGATGTCTTGGAACTTATATTGTTGTCCCTCATGTTGGAATTGCATGGTTAATTCCTTAAAATCCATGAGAATGGGCCTGAGATTGCATAACCATTCAACACCGAGAACAATTCCACAACTGCCCATGTCTATAGAAAACATATGGGATTTCAGGTGACACTTACCAATTTGGAGCCAAACATCTTCACAACATCCTCCACATTTCATGGACCCTCCATTGGAAATCATGATTTAAAAATTATTGACTGCACATATATAACAATTGAATTCTTGGGAAATGCAGCGATGAATAAAATTATGGGTGCTACAACTATCAATGAGAATGTTGAATTTCCAATTCTTAATGTAACCAATTAACTTGAGGATCTGGGGAGCAGAGAAACCAGTGAGAGCATTCAATGAAATCACTGATTCAACTTTCGGTGGATCAGAGGGTGGATTTAGATCAAATGGGGTTGGTAGCTCCTCCACAAGCGGGAACAACTACCTCCTCTTCAGAAACATCCTCAGTCATTGCCATAAAAATATTTCATTCCTTACACTTGTGCCCTAGAAAATATTTGTCATCACAATTATAGCAAATACCCTTGAGTTGGCGTTCAACCATTTCTTCCTGGGTTAATTTATGGATCTTGAGTGGGGTTTTAGGAGGGGTAGGATTGGTGGATTTAGGGTGAGGAATAAAATATGTTTTTTTGGTCTGGGAGGAGACAATCTGTTTTTCTTCCTTGGCTCATTGAGTAGCTTCCAACCATGTATGGGGGCGGGTAATGAGAACATGGGCACAAATTTCATCTTTCAAGCCACTAATAAAGAATTCTAGGAAGAAGTCATCTGACATGACCTCCATTATGAAATTCAAGTTCTTAAAGGATGCAATAAAGTCTTCCACTATCACAAACTGCTTGAACTTGGTCAAACGACCTAAAATATGGGTGTCGGAGTTAAAGCGGTCAAAAAGATCTGCAACAAACTGTGTCCAAGCAACATACCCTTGGCATGCCTTTCTATGTCATTGCCACCATTTCCAGTGTTCTGGATCTAGATGAATGATACCATAACGAAGCTTGGCCAATTCATCAGTAATGCCATGCAAAGATAAATAATGTTCCATTTTAGTGACCAAACTTTTGGGATCCGAGCCATCAAATTTGTTCACCTCAATTCTAGGAAGGAGTAGGTCTCGAGGAAGGTGGGTGGAATTAGGACCTTGGTAATGGGAAGAGTCATTGTCCTCCTGATAGGAAAGTTGTTCAAAAGAGGTAGGGTTTAGGGAGCGGCTCATCAATTGGTCGATTGTGTCTTTGATATGGGAACATTGGTCCTTTAATGTTTGAATACAGGAATTGAGCATGCTAATGTTGGAATTGATAGTCTTTATGTCCTCCTTGTTTTGGAGATTTTATACAATCAAGGTATTGAGTTCTTAGGTGCGGGTGTTGGCCATTTGGGTAGAGACAAAAATAGGCAGGCGAGTCCACACTAATTTTTTTTTACAGGTGAGGGGTATCACGATAGACAGGTAAAAGAGAGGAAGCTAATGGGATAGGTGGAAAATAAGGGTGTCAGGAAGGGTGGATGGGACCACGGAGAAAAATGGTGACATGTGATAGGTATCACAATGATTGGGGTGAAAAGGGGAAGCCAATAGGATAGGGCCCAAATAAGGGTGTCGAGAAAGGGGGTCAAGACCACAAAAAAATTGTCGTAAAATGATAGGTACCACGGTAATTAACAATGTGTAGGAATTTCACAGCCAAAATGTAGGAAGCAAGGTTGCACGATAATAGATCTTGTATGTTCTGTTTATGTCCCAATGGTTAGGGTTTTTAGGGTTCCTACAGAAAAAGGTTTTCCTTGTGCTATAACTCTATGATATACCTATGGGGTCAAAAAATATTAGTCGACCCAATATCTCAGGGCACCAACTAAGGAGGCTAGACTATACCCTTATCCATACTACCCGATTACCCAGGTACTGGAGAGTATCTTCCCGAGTGTTGTTCTCGGTGGCACTATAGTAGTTAGGCAACTGATCGATTGATCTATGGAGGGTTTCAGGATACCTAGTCCAGTTTGTATACATGTGTTGTCTGATGCGCTACCACTCGAAGGGGTACCAACAAGGGTTACAAGGGTTTCCAACAATGTGAGCTTAAGTACCTCTTATATTTCCTGCATGTATGCTTCCCCGACTGTGGATTTACGTGATGAACAGTAGATCACTATAGTTTTAAGATGTTGGAACATGTCTTTACCTTGAAAAAATATAACCCACAATTCATGCCAAGGAAAGTGCCCCGATACCACTTGTTAGGTACCAAATCTATTATAATAGTAGAAAACATAAATATTGTAGAGAATAACAATGAAACAACACAATATATGAAACCACATCACCAAAATAATACCTTTATTGATAGGCAACAATGTTCACTTGCCTCTTCGAGGGGGAAACCTCTAGAAGAGAAACGCTCTATTACAATAATTCTCAAGGCAAAGATTCTCATGCCTCCTACTCTTATTTATACTAATTCTATATTCTAAAGAAAATTCTAGAGGAAGATATTTTTAGAATCAGAAGCTTCTATTAGGTCTTCTTACATTGACTTGTTCACATTTATTAAATAGGCCTTATTAACTAATGTTGATCTTTATTACATGGAAAACATATTATTCTACCTACATGAAGGGTTAGGGAGGCAATGAGGTCCCTAACATTAGGGGCATATCCTATTTTGGTGATTTGGGGTCCTTAAAATTTAAAATATTGTTTGGGGAACTAAATGGCCATTTTTGGGTCAAAAGTTTGTAGACATAATCTATAGCCTCTCAATACTATTATACACATTGAGAGCTTTCTAACTATGAAAATATCATCTCAATTGGAGTTCATATCAGGAAGTTATGTCTCTTGCAAGTTGGGCTATGATTTTGACCACCATGGTACTAAGTGGATGCCACATCATCTCCCATTACTCACACACATGGAGCTAGTCACATGTGGACTTTCAATAAGGAGGGTCCAAAATCCTAACCCTAATTGGGTGTTGAGGCATGTGAAAACACTAGCACTAACCCTACATGGCTATCAAGACATGTTAAATATTGGGCTATGAGGAAAGGAAGGGGTTCCATTCTTGTTGTCTTAATTACTATTCCATAGTTTTAAAAAGCAAGGGAGTGGGATATTGTATAAGAACAAACGAAGTATAATACTTTGTAGCAGTCATACAAGGCACAATGTCAATTGAAACTCCATAATGAGTTCACCTTTCTTTGTATTTGCAATTTATATTTGAGAAGAAAATAGCAAGGTGTAATCATTACCTTCTAGCTTGGTTTTCCCATATTGGGTTTCCTAGGGTACATCTTGTGTTCATTGTGTGGATGACATGGTATTTGTTTTAGCTTCTTTTATTTTAGACTTAACTTATTTTCAATATTTTGGTTGCTAAGATAGTAATATTAAATCTTAATTTTAAGTAAAATACTACATCATAAAGATTTTTTAGAAACTTGCAAGATCTATTGTAGTGTATTATTCCATTGGAATATCCATGACAATTTACAGATCAATGATGAAAAACATTATGGGTGCACCCAATTGAAGGTATAATGAAGTGGTTATAGTGACTTGATCTAGGTAATGAAATTGAAAGGATGATGCACTATCTATTTTAGATACCACCCAAAACCTATGGGAAAGTTACCTAGGTAAAATTCCTAAAAAATACCACTAAGTTACTGATCTAGGAGGATCTAAGGAACGTTCATAAATTTCTAGGAGGATCCAGAATGCTCCCAGAGGTCCATAAAAGCTCAAAATTTAATTGTCTCAAATGATCATGAAAATGACATCAATGCATAGATCTTGTCGTTATCTTTCCAACGACGCAAATGATAAGTCAAATGGAGCTCGTATGCAAAAGTTATAAGCAGTCAAAGTTTAGTCAAATCAGTGAAAAAGTCAAAGTAGGGTTCCACGTGGAACTACCAGAGGGTGACACATGGCATGATGATGTGGCATAGGTGTTAGTATAGGCTGACGTGGTAGGCAGGCAGGATGAACCGGGTCTTGACATGTGGCACACTAGTGGATTAGTCTGGTATTGACATGTGGCATAGGTCAGCCAATGAGAGGTTTGTATGTGGCAACCTCCCATCGTCCTATAATGGTTAGAGTTATGTAAAATTATGGAGTTAGAGGGGGTCAAACTTGTGACCTCCATAACCTCCCAAAGTCTTAACAAAGCCTCCATTACCATCACACCACTCTTATGTTTCTTAACATTACACGTTGTAATGCTTTATTTAAATTAAGTTAAAGTTCCATTTTGGGGGAAAAGGGGGTTGAGGGCTAGCCCTAACCTCTGGTTTATATGTATTTCCATGTGACCAATACCTAAGTCATGGGGGGCCTAAAGAACTTTGAACCGTCGTAACCATATAATATATAGTTATATACCATATATAACCAACAAAAATGAAATATACCATATAGGATTTGCGGGTTTTGAACCCCGGACCTTTCGCCCAACCAACAACTTACCATAACCTATGCCAACCACTATGCCAAATATAGAATTTGTTACAACAAATCCAAACAAATTGCATTTATTAAGATGTCGACATTAGCGTGGAGTTCAGGTACGGTTGGGGGGCCAGGCCCTATATGTTGGGCATGGATCCCATTACATGAAACACATATCGAGTTGCATAGATCCCGATGTGGGGCACATATTCTAAGGTAGTACACACTACATAAAAGTATGTGCAGGAAAAGTCTAGTTTATGTGTTGCATGGAAAAACATGCCATAAGGTATATTTTCCACACCTAGGCAAGTTTATACTCCTTAGAATCATTTTTCTGCAAGGATCATAAATTTGAAGTTTGTTTTGTGATAAGAGGTCATTTGTAAAAGTATTAGTCCGAATTTCCATTAATGAGCTCTTAGCGCATTGTTTTGTGTGCCGAAGAGGGTGAAATTGAGCTTGTTTGAAATTTGGTCGACTTTATAGTCAAATTTCTCATAATTTTGCAAGGATTTCAATGGTGTACTTATTTTCTTGTTTTGAGTACTGGATTTAAAGATAATCCATAAAAAAAATTATTTGCAAGCCCACATTGTAATGTAATATGGTATTTTGAGATGATGAAGAATAGTCTTGTATCTAGAAAGCGACTTTGAAGATGAAGTGACATATGTCATCCATATACGTAATTTGAGTTATTTTATTTTTTGTTGTATTATCTCATCATTCTTCAAGATTATTCATCAGTATTAATGAAGTTTATGGACAAGTATTCATATTCACATGTGTTTTTGCAAATAGTCAAGCAATCATTTATATTTCGAGTCTAGTCAGATGTTTTTGTGTATTTAAGAGTTGTTTTTACATCTAAGGATTTTCATATCAAGTTGGTATCATAGCTGGTTTGATGTTTATTTACAAGTGAATGCTTACGAGGTCCAAATCTAGGTGAGGTGAAGGTAAACTTGTAAGTTGTAATCCTAAAATTGGTTCAAGGGGCTTCACTCGAAGAGGAGAAATGGAGCATGAATAATTTATGTATGACGTTGATAAGGAATTTCAAAGGATTTTCCTTGAGATGACAAATATGGTTAAGGAATTGTGGGAAGACCTAGAAAGAAGGAGAGCAAATCCTCATCAAAATGAAGGTGGTCTAGTTGAAACAATGGTAAAAGATGAAGGAGAAGGAGAAGGTGAAAAACCTCCAGGATCTCATTCGTCCCCATCATCGTCATCATTGTCCTCCTCATCATCTTCTTCCAATGAGAGTGAACATTATTCTCATAAGAGGACAAAGTGTTCTAAGAAGTCTTCTGATTCTCATGATCTACCTTTACTAAAGCTAGATGTAAAGTTTGATTTGCCTACTTATGATGGAGAGTTGAATGCAGAGAAGTTGGATAATTGGGTCAAAAAGATTGAAGTGTATTGCAGGGTACAAAAAATCATACAGGATACTTCAAGGATACAGTTGGATACTTTTCTTCTAAGCGACACAACCTTGATATGGTGGGAGAGTCAGACACGAGTTGATCTTATTCAACATGGTAAAATCATTTATTTCTGGACTGAATTTATTGTTTCATTAAGAAATAAATTTTATCAATTAGCTTATATGCAAACATCAATGATTTCTTGGCAACATCTGAGAGAAGGAAAAAGGGGAAAATTATCAAGCTTATACACATGAATTTAAGAGGAAGGCATTGTCTTTGGGAATTCCATTGCATACTCCTGAGACTCCTCTAAAGTATATTGGTTGTATGCTCTCATATCTTCGTCATACTATATTGATGTTTAATCCTACTAATATTGAAAAATTATCAGTACAAGCTACACATCTTGAAGCCAACAAAGGAAAACATGTTGTTGAAGATGTTTCAAAGGAGCCACATGAATTCGAGGAGAAGTAGAAGGGAAAATGGTAGAATAAGAAGAAAACTACAATAGAGAAGGATGAAGAGAAAAAGCCTACATGTTCTCCCTACAAGAACAAAGGACATGATGAGAAGCATCGTTGGAAGATGCATCCAGAATTGAAGCTAGAGTGGGCTCAGCTTAGGAAGGGTAAACAAAAGACCATGACCATGGTGCAACGTCTTGGATCAGATTCTGAGGATGAAACCAAGGTTGCAACTATGAGCATCAAAGGTAAATATTATGTTGCAAGTTTCAGTTTGCGCATTTCTTATACAAAGTCTAAAGTAATCCCTGATGGAATATAAAGAGAAGAATTGTTTCATTTGCGAGTTATCTCAAAGAATACTAAGATTGATACACTTGTTGATAGTGGATCACAAGTGAATCTTATTTCATACCAAGTTGTTCATAAATTGGGATTCAAAACTAGGCCTGATATGAGACTATATCCTTTGGGTTGGATTTGTGATAATTCGCAGGTACATGTAACTAAGCAATGAGAGTTACGATTTACGATCACATCTGGTTTCATTGATGAGGTAGAGTTAGACGTTGTTCCACACAACACTTGCAGGATGGTTTTGGGAAGTCCATACTTTTATGACAGGAAGGCCATTTTCTACAGGGGAAAAATAAGTATCATCTTTTCAAGGATGGGATTGAGTTCACTGTGAGAGCTCATCAGATGAAAATGAATTTGACAGTTTTCACTACAGGGAACATGCTAGCTAATGCTAATATCCAGGATCTAGACTTACAGCCTACAATTGAAAGCATACCATGTCCTTTGGTTGATGTCGTTCCTGTTAAGAAGGGAATATATGTTGATGTTGCATTCTCTTTCACATCTGTATATTCAATTTTGTTGTTTAGTTTATTACTAATCAGTGGAGTATGGTTGGATACTGTAACAATGAATGGAAAAGTTTTTGAATTTAAGGGAATGGTTAACTTGGTCAGCAATGTTGTTTAAGTCTTCATTATGGTTGTGATGAGTTAGGTGCTCGTTATCCAAGCAGGAAAGTTGGATGATATTGGACAAGTGAGGAGAAATCATTCTCACTTCATTTATGAATGATCCATGCTTTTGGAGGTCCAAAAGTTCTTCAGTGGGGAGGTGTGATCCAGGAGGATCTAAGGAACACTCATAGAGGTCCAGGAGGATTTGGAATGCTCACAGAGGTCCTAGGGGGTCCATAAAAGATCAAAATTTGACCATCTCAAATGATCATGAAAATTACATCAATGCATAGAGCTCATCGTTATCTTTCCAACGACGCAAACAACAAGTCAAACCGAGCTCGTATGCAAAAGTTACGAGTAGTCAAAGTTTAGTCAAATCAACGAAAAAGTCAAAGAAGGGTGCCATGTGGTACCGCTAGAGGGTGACACGTGGCATGTTGATGTGTCATAAGTGATAGTACATGCTGATGTGGCAGGAAGGCAAGACTAATAAGGTCTTGACATGTGGCACACTAGATTTTGGTACTGACATGTGGCATAGGTTAGCCAATAAGAGGATGCCACGTGGCAGCCTCCCATTAGCCTATAATGGTTAGAGTTATGTAAAATTATGGAGTCAGCAAGGGTCAAACCCATGACCTCCCAAAGTCTTAACAAAGCCTCCATTACCATCACACCACCCTAATGTTTCTTAACATTACATGTTGTAATATTTTATTTAAATTGAGTTAAAGTTCCATTTTGGGGGGAAAAGGGGACAACAGCTAGCTCCAGGCCCTATTTTATATGTATTTCCATGCGACCAATACCTAAGTTGCAAGGGGCCTAACAAACTTTGAACCATCATAACCATATAATATATGGTTATATACTATATATAACAAAAAAAATTGAAATATGCCAGATATATAGGATCCACGAGTTTTGAACCCCGGGTCTTTCTCCCAACCAACGACTTACCATAACCTTCGCCAACCACTATGCCAAATATAATATTTATTACAACAACTCCAAACGAATTACATTTATTAAGATGTCGACGTCAACGTGGAGTTCGGGTATGGTTGGGGGCCCACACCCAATTTATTGGGCACAGATCCCAACACATGACACACATCCATATGCATGGAACATATTTTGAGGTAGTACAAAATGAATAGAAGTACTTGCAGGAAAAGCCTAGTTTATATGTTGCATGGAAAAGTGTGCCATAAGGTATATTGTCCACACCTAGGCAAGTTTATACTCGTTGGATTTGTTTTTCCACAAGGATCATGAAGTTGAAGTCTGTTTTGTGATCAGAGGTCATTTTTAGTAGTCTTAGTCCAAATTGCTAGTAATGAGCTCTTAGTGCATTGTTTTGCGTGTCAAAGAGGGTGAAATTGAGCCTGTTCAAAATTTGGTCGACTTTATAGTCAAATATCTCATAATTTCACAAGGATTTCAATGGTGTACTTATTTTATTGTTTTGAGTAGTGGATTTAAAGATAATCCATTAAATGTTTTATTTGCAAGCCCATACTGTAATGTAATCTAGTATTTTGAGATGATGAAGAATAGTCTTGTATCTAGAAAGGGACTTTGAAGATGAAGTGACATATGTCATCCATATATGTAATTTGAGTTCTTTTATTTTTTGTTGTATTATCTCATCATTCTTCAAGATTATTCATCAGTATTAATGAAGTTTATGGACAAGTAAGCATATTCACATGTGTTTTTGCAAATAATCAAGCGGTCATTTATATTTTGAATCTGGTTGGATGTTTATGTGAATTTAAGAGTTGTTTTTACATCTAAGGATTTTCGAATCAATTACCTCTTTGTGATGAAATATCAAGGGAAATAATCATCTGTCGGGCATTTTCATTGGGTAGTGACATATGGCCCGATGAATCTCACTATAAAAACCTCAAAATGAAGGCATCACCCTAAATAACATGCCAACTTAGTGAAGTCCCCTAACACAAATTCACTCATTAATTAAGTGTGAGGAGGGATCTCGAACACTGAATTTGACCTAGTGTTTTATGCATGTATGAAATGAACTTTCTAGGTGAGTTTTATTCACTATTAAAATGCTTACTCTCAATGTATAAACTTCTAAGTTGCAATGTATGGTGACCTTGGATCATTGACCTCTCTATCCTATTTCAAATGTCCTACTCTAAATTGAATGATAAAATTTCTCTAACCAATTAATGAAGTCACTTTTATATGAAGATGTTTATTTTGCTATCTTAGTAGGTGACATGAATCAACTACGTAGTTCTTAGGTGTGGATGGTGTGCCTACATAATATGTATTTTTTGAATATAAAAAGATGAGAATTATAATGTCCAAAATTAACCAAAAGTAAGTAGGATAGTATGAAAACTCTATCCTCTTTTGATTCACCCGTATTGCTTAAGAGAGTAAGGCAAAGAACATACTTAGTTTGACAAGATGGGTCCCCCAAACCCAAAATTCCTAAAACAATTAGAAACAATTTAGTTCCAATTAATCGACAAGAACAATCATGCATAAAAAAAAATTAATATAGTTAAAATTCAATTCTATGTGTTCTAAATAAATAAATAAAGTCAAATTTTCATATAATGTTGTGTCCAAGAATAATGAAATTTAAAATCAAGATATTAATTTAACCTTGGAAAGCAAGGTAGTTAGAAAAATTATTGGAAAACTAAAAATTGTTCTCAACCACATGAGTTTAAATCGACAGACATAGTGCAAAATTATGGTAGACTATGTAGGGAAGCAAGTTTTTAATTTGTATAGTTTTTTATAGTTACTAAATAACACAACTATTGAAACTAAGTCTTATGCACTTGTGTTAAATCATTTTTGGGCATGCAAAATACTTTAAAAAGGAAGACTTTTTTAGCTTCACAATTAAGGGTTGAGGTAACTAGAGAGTTCACTCCACAATGGTCTGTGATTGGGTGTTGAATGATTCATGAATGCCTTTGATCCAACCAAAGGAATAAATAATGGATTTCTTCCTTAGTGGAGTGACTATTATACTATGGGGTATTTAGTGCTAGTGTGTACCAAATAATCTCAACCAATGGGTTGAAGCGATTGGTGAAAATAGAAAGTAGAGAGCTACAAGTTTGATTTGTTAAATTCTGTTTAGTTCATTCCCTTAATTTGAAAATAACAAAAAATATGAATAATAAGTGAAATAGACCTTCAGAGGTTGCTTCTTCATGAACTGATTGTTGATTGTAGAGAGAGAGAGAAGGTAGATCCACACATTTAAGAGCTTTGTTTATGATGTCGCAATAAAAAACAAACAAGAAAACCATAGTACAAAATATTCATAATATTGGTAGCTTAGAAATAGAGTTTACGAGAAGATATAATAACAATTGAAATTTGTATTTTAATTAGGGGGAAGAGAACCCAAAACTTTGTATTAATTATGAAAATGGGGAATAAAATTGCATAAATAATGTTGTCACCTAGGAGGAGCCATGAAGATTCTATTTTTGGGAGGGTCGTGTCCTCTTTGAGGTTTTCTCTTTTTGCAATATAGTGGTAGATAGAAGAAAACCCCTTCCTTTGTGAAGGAAGAGATGTTCAACACCAATACCAATGGTTGGAAATGAATATATAGTGGTAGTGATTGAATCTAGGAATACACCAGTGCAACATAACTTTACATTCATTGAACTCCCCTAACTAATGAGAAACCCTTGTATTTATAAGTTTTCTTTGGCGAATGCATTGCATGTGAAGTGGATATGTTTCCCATGTCAATCCATGCAATTTCCTTGATAACTCTAGTACATCATCATAACTAGTAGAAAACTTGAGCTCTTGAGATTTTCCTAGCTTCCAAGTGTGCATGGAAACAACTAGATCATGTAATTTTATGCACTAGTGCAATACAAGAAGACTACAAAAGTATCTAAGTATCACTAATACATCATGCACAACCTATATAATTGACGAGTCGTGCAATCATAAGTTTAGTCAACTACATGATTTGACTTTGGTTCTCCATAGATACATGAGGTATTTTTCATTTTTTAGTGCTTCATTGACTTCATTGTGTTCGTAACTGGTCATAACTAAAATTTTCAGTGGAAACCATTTCATTTGCACAAGAGGACGAAAATGGTGTGAGAACATTGTTTAACAAAAATTTCTAGAATTGTGTTTGCTACACCCTCTCTTGAATTAATTTTTCCGTAGGGGTCATAAGATAATGGTTTTTTGAAAGTGTATTTGATTATAGTTAAGATTAAGTAAGTAATTTTAAGGGTTGTTTGCTCATTCTGGTAACATTTGTGTGCAAGGAGTGATATGTGATATTATTGAAATAACAGATATGAAAAGTGCGTATAAACAAGTATGAATACCCTATTGTCAATTTCAATTTCTTTTAATTATGTTGAATTGAATAAAGTAACCAAAAATAAAAAAATAAAGTTTGACAGGAAAATTTTAACATGTAGCACAACACCTCCCAAGCAAGTAAACACCTCAAAAACCACAGTTTTGACACAACTGCACAAAAAACTAGAAACCTGGGTGTACCTACGATACTATGTGTTCATACATCTATGCAATTACATAAACAATACTACATGACTATGCAGGGAAATTTGTGCATCTGCATTAAAATAAATCCAACACAAAAGTGGTTTTCCATGGAAGGGAAAAATCACAAATTTTGAAAAAATGGGGCCTCCCAGTTGTGGGATAAGGAAAATGTATATTCTATTCCAAGAAAATTGTTAGAAAACACTATAAATTAGAGAGAAAATCCTAAATCCTATCAAGGATTATATTTATGAATCTTTCCATTGTATGATTTGCATTATGTAGTTGGGATTTTTGTGCACAATGTGACCAAATGAGCCCTACTTAGTTGGTTGGAAAGATGAGGAAGACAATAAATGACATAAGAAAAAGATTAATATAACTTATTATATCCCAAGAAAAAAATTAAGTTAATTTGTTTGAAAAATGAAAGAGGAAATGTGGGGGACACCATGGGGGGACACCCTTTTCATAATGAATAACTTGAAGTTGAGCAAGAAGAGAAGGATCCAAGTGGGAATTCCAATTCTCAATGGCCTTGCAAACAAGAAAACAAGCCAAGAAATATAGTATTTCCTACAATGGTTAGTATTCCAAATCATTGTCTCAAACCCAAATGAAGATGTCAGACAATTGGTTTAGATTGATGGAAAGTTGGTTTGGATTGTTGGTTGTCATTGATGCCAACCCTTGGAGAGTGATATTGTAGATTGATTTCAACCCTTGGAGAGTGATATTGTAGATTGATGTCAACCCTTGAGTATGCCTGATAGCACATTCTAGTACCTCTAGAGGTATGGGTAAGGAACCCAAGGTTGGTTGAGGAATAATGTAATGAAGAATAATGAATTTGCAAGAAATACTATTCTAGATGGATAATACACGTTGTTCCATTTCCGGTGATATGTGGAACACCACAAAACTCCTCATGGTTAGAGAGTTACGACCATGTGAAGTTGGAGAGCCCTCATGAGTTATCTAGAATCCCCTAGAACATCAAAGAAGTCAATTATTCTAGAAGCTCATAGAAGACGTGTACGAGTCAAATTGATGGTAACTAGGAGTTAATCATGGGTAAAGTTGTTGTATTAAGAAAATAACTAAAGTTGTGAGTTTGTTAATTATGGTAAAGTGGTTGCAAAGAGAAAATTATTTAAATAATAAAGTGGTTGCAACAAGAAGTGGTAAGTTTACTATTTATGGATAAGTCAAAGTGGTTGCAAAAGAAATTAATTAAATAATAAAGTTAGCTGCAACTAAAAGTGGAGAACTTACTATCTGTGGATAAAGTGGTTGTAAGTGGACAAGTGTTTAGAAGTGAGTTAGACCTAAAAGAAGGAAGTTGGGTAAAGTGAGTTAGAAGATAACCCCTTGAGGAAGCTACTTGGAGAGTATAAATAAGAGAGAAAGGTTCTCCTATTAGTACCTATTTTTGGAATATAATTGAATATCCATTTGTGAAAGATTAATTGGCAGGTATTATTGATAGATCAAATTTGTGGCAGAAGATCGTAGCAGAAAAATCACGGTAGAAAAATTGCAGCAGTAGAATCACAGAAAAAAAATCGTGGAAACAAAATGACGGCTACAAAAACATATCCATAATAGATCCACATCTACAAGAAGAAAAATGTTGTTGTGACAGGCTTTGTTGTGCATAGTTGATGCACTTCTGTTGCGACAGATTGTTGGTACAAGTTGTTGCAGGTTGATTGGTATAGGTTGTTATAGGTTTTTGGTATAGGTAGATAGTGACAGGTTGATAGTGACAGTGTTTGATTCAATGATAGGTTGTCTACATTTGACATTTATATTTCAGGGCGCTTGGACAAGGCAAGGAAAGGGGGTTGTAGCCTCCTTCTGGTTGGTGCTGGAGAATTAGGGAGTTGGATCTTCCTTCAGGTTGGAGCCTGATAAATAGGTGGTTGTAGCCATGTTCTGGCTGTAGCCGAAGAACATAGGGGGTCGTATCCTCCTTTTGGTTGTAGCCATAGAATTGGGGAGTTGGATCTTCCCTCAGGTTGTAGCCTTAGAAACTAGGGGGTTGGAGCCTCCTTCCAGTTGGAGCTGGAGAACTGTAAGTTGGTGCTTCCTTGAATGTAATTCTTAAAGACATATAATAAAATAATTATGTGGTTTTCTCCCGCATTGGGTTTCCACCAGGGGTTATTTTAAGAACCCCCCCTCAATTTATATGTATAATACATGGGTGAATCCCTATGATACATAGGAAAAATTGAAGGCTATTTTATCAATAATATACTATGTATATATAATTTTTTAGGGAATCTTTTAGTCAATTACATAATATTGTAAAATATTGTTGAATATTTCACTGAATTATAAAATCTTGTAAAATCCTGGCGAATCTTTCACTGAATTCTAAAATCTTGTAAAATCATGGTGAATCTTTTACTAAAATATAAAACGTTATGAAGTCTTGGTGATTTTTTTGATAAAGTATAAAACCATATATAATAATAGGAAAATATGTTCATCAAATTGTAATATACTCATTTTACATGTTTGGAAAAGAAACATAGTTTGTCCCTCCTCCAAATAATGTTGCAAGCGCTAGGGGTTGTGTTTGTCAGGGTTCACCTATTCACTTTTAAAAAAATTATGATTTTCTGAGGGGGTTTTGGGTTCAATGGTTAGGATTCCAATCCCCTCAAGGCATGTGCTTATAATTTCCACTAAAGGGTTCCCCAACTTCCATTAAAAGGATTTCTATGAGACAAAAATTAACTGAGTTCCGTCAAAAGGCTTGATATACCCCACCAATGACATCTAGAGATTTGTACACCTCACACTAATGACACTAGAGATTTGTATATCACACCAATGACATGTAGGGATTCGCTTGGTGTAAAATATTTTGAATTCATTGTTCCCCTTCTATAGGATATTTAAATAAAGATAACTTAATTAAGAGAAATTGTTCATGCTTTGTGTGGAAACTATTACTGAGTCAAACTTATGTTTTAATGTTGCAAAAAGTATAACAAATTTATCAAGCACTTGAACCACTTATGTGGAAATCATTAATACATTGATATACTTGAACAAAAATAGACACAACAAGAGAATATCCAATACACACACAACCTTTGAACTATCTTATTTTGCTAGAAATGTTGAAGGATGTTTATAGTTGTTTATATGGACCTGTGAGTAAGAGGTGATGGGAAGTTTGTTGTCCCTACCTCTATAGGAAGGGATGGATGTTGTAATAATGTAATATTAAGTCTCTATATCTATGCCTTTTATTGCATTTGCTTGGACAATGTGTAGAGGTGATGCATGTTGCTTTGGTGTCCTTGGGCGACATGTGTCCATTTCTTAATCTCTCCTACTAAACCCTAGTATTTATCTAGCCATGAGAAAATTAGAGGAATGGGAGGAAAAGGAAGAGGCATTATGAGGAGAGGATTCTTAGATGGAAAAAAGGAGCTCCATCTTGGTTTCCCCTAATAACCCTGTCCATCCTATTCACCAAGGTCCAAGCAATATCAGAAAGAAATTTGCTAGGGAGTTATCCAATTTTTCTTCTAAAAATACACCATCATCTAGTTTAACTCCAATATAAAAACTTCTCACACCTGGGGTAGCTTCATAGGATTCCTATAGCCAATTTGTCAAAAGTGTAGTAGTACCTTCTTCCAAAGCTCAATCCCATGGGACAATATCCATGGTTCTATTATTCAACTTCTACAATCTATCTCTACTGCAATTGAATGTTAAGGCCACACATAGTTGGTTTTGTTCCATGAAGAGATTGTCATTATGTATGAAACATCCTCATTTTTAATAATGTCAATTTCAATTCCATCGTCTAACAACGGGATCACAAACCTCCCTTGTCTCATTCAAGTGAAGGTCCTTTTCATCCTAGCATATGTGACATATAATGACTGCCTAGCCAACAATTCTTTGTATGAGGTAGAATTGATATGTATTCTCATTCTTGTAAATTTTTCAAAACTACTATACCTTCTCCCTACGTTGTGACATTATTCATAGTTTCTGGTGGTCTAAATTTTTTCTGATTTACTAAGTACTGGAATCGAGACATTGGCTCTTAACAACCTTGGATAACCCATCTTCTTCCACGTTATGTATGGAAGGGCATCAACCCCTGAGCCTCTATCCTCAATGGTATGGAAAACTGCATGACCAAATATTTTCACATGTACTTTTGGATCACATCTCTACATTCTTAAGGTTTTGTTTGGCACAACCCTTATAGATGGTTGCCATTTTCTAAGAGGAAAGTATTTCTTAAAATGGATGATAGAAGTAAACCCTTTTCCCATCACTGCAATACTAATATCAAGGGAACATAAAACCCCAACAATGTTGTTAATTCCTTTAACATTTACAAATTTTATTAATTCCCTACCAGTGCCCCCTTAGTTCTCCTCCCTAGAAGGGCTTGCGAGTATTGTTGCCTCATCTTATTTCTTCACTCATTGACTTGTTTATTGGTTTTTTATTAGATGCAAGTTGTGTTTCTTCTCTTTTTAAGTTTCTGATGCTATTCACATTTTGATTTTGTTGTTGTTTTGACTATGATAGTGATTGATTCTTGAAAATAGGCTCATTCTTTTTGTTAGATAGGATAATATCTTCCTTGATAGGATGTATTCCATGTCACTTAGAAAATTTTTATTGCCAGATTCTCCATGGGCATGGTTGGTAGATATTCATAAAATACAACTTTAGGTATCACCATGGTCTTGAAGGGGAATATCCTTGGAAAACCCTTCTTACATATAGGATCCTACACAATAGTCACGTTGACAGAAATAGAGATCCGTTTTTTGTATGCGATGTTACTGGATCTCTACATCACTTTAGGGTACATGGTTCTTTTTTCTTAAAGAAAATATAGGAGGCTTGGAATAAGGTCCCTCATTTCCTTTCTTGGAACTATTTTGGGGGTAGAGAAGGATGGGATCTTCCTTCCCATCTTATTTGGACCTGGAAGACTTGAGCACAATGCATTTATGATATCCCTCACTTCTAGACCAAAAGATTGAGCAAGAAGGGAATTCTTATATGGCCTATTATTTGGGATTCAAACAAATAGGAATAGGTAGATTAGAGGTTCATTGCTCAGTCAATGGGAATTTTGACTTTTGATACAGTTATAATAAAATATCTTTAGTCACTCATTGAAGTTGAGGCCTTATAAAAAATGAATGGTGATTTTTGTAGACTTGTCTAGAGATATTAGCTATGAAATTGAAATAAACATATTTTCAATTATGACAACAGAAAACTTTATTCTATTATGCATAGGAAGATCCAGTTTTCTCCCATTCTAATGAAAAGGTGGGGCTCCTAAAATAGAAAATTCCATTGGATAACTAGATTGAACAATATGAAGTCATAAAAGACAAACTCAGTGTCTTCATGTGGTTGGTCTTGTAACCAATATTTCCCACAAAATTCAGACTTGTCAGAAGTGGATTAACAAATGAAAAATGCCCTAATTATGGTAAGACTGAGATAGTGAGACTCATCTTTTGGGAGTTCCCTTTTTCCAAACATGCTAGAAGATTTCACAATTGAGAATCGTTTCCCTCCTTCAAGGAAACATCCATTGATGTGTGGCTCTTCTTGGAGATAGAAAATTTATTTTTCTAAGTCATTTCTCTCATATTTGACATTGTATTATCTCATCCTCTTTATACTCTCTTTGAAGGTTGAATTGTAAGTTTTTTTTTTGTAATATTCCCCCTTATTAAAAATGCAAAATATTGTTGCAATATTATCTTTTATCACAATTTTTTGTAGCTAAATTTCAAGAAGTGTTCAATATCTAGCATTTATGCCAACATTCAAAGCATTATCATCATTATTTTCAAAGTATACAATGAATCATATACTATAATTGTTTGTAAATATGTCAAATGTTGGACTGTGTATAGTGTATCAACAAAAGATGTACAAGCCAACAATTATATCAAGACACCTCAAACAATGATATAAATGAGGCAACAAATAAATGCACAAGCTCAGTGTGTTTGTCATTCAGATCACATGTCAAACCACTTGTGATAACCCAAGCTTGATGATATCCTTTATTTACCAAGTTAAAATCGAATATCTAGGGTAGCATCAAAATATCATAAACTACTCTTAGTATTGTAGCAAATTGTAATTTTGACCAGCGTATTTCATTAGTTTTGAAGAGTTCGTTTGGTTTCATGAAGCGCCGACTCACTCTCATGAAGTTTGCAAAGAAATACACTATCCATATGTTGCAAAAACAATGAATTTATACCAGCAATGAAATCCAACTTGTGTCATAACAATACTATGAAATAACCACAAAAATCAAATGGCAATTTCATCCAGTAATAGGCATGGTTCTCTTATGTATATTACAATAATATGACTAGGTTTTCTATAACTTTCATATTGGAATGCTACATATTTGCAGTATAACAACTAAAGCAAGTCAATGCCAATTTTAGGAAATTATAATGAGAAAATACAATTCACAAATAACACCTATGAGGGATACTCTTAGGGCTATTGGGCATATCCTAAAACCCTTAGCAATAAATTTTCTTATATGAAGAATAGGAATCTAGAAATATTACCACATTGATGCCTTGGAAAATTAAAGCTTTATGTGTGTGTGTGTGTGTGTGTGTGTGTGTGTGTGTGTGTGTGTGTGTTATGACCTCATTTTCAAAGTTAGAAATGAGAAATTGATCTTGAATCCAATAATTATCCCAGTATTCATAGAACTCTTATTTTTCAGATCTAGTTGGACTTAGTTTTCAGTGATTAAACATCTCTATTGGATATATTACAACAGATGAATACTAGTTGTTGCAATACACAAATATGGAAGTGCAGAGTATGATATCCAATGTAGAGTTTGCAAAGTGTGTATTGATTCAACAACTAGATCTTTGATCAAATCTCAGAGTTGTTATCATATTTATGCCATAAACTAATGAGACATCAAAGTAATGGGACAAGGTACCAACAATTATGTATCAAAGAAAATGGAAAAAATTTAAAAGATCAAGCCTTCTCTTAGATATATGCTGAGTTATGATGCTAAATGTTACTTTAGACTACTAGTTAACTTATGAAAACATTTGACATAAGTTTTTTGCAGTAAATAAATAAATTTCAGAATTATTTTTAAACAGTGACAAAATGTGACCATAACCAACATACAATATCAATGCAAATTGAGACTTAAAAAACACTTTCAAACAACGATATCAACCTCGAGATAATAATGAAGGAGAGAAACACATGTACCTATGTGAGGGTGTTTAGCTTATTTCTAGAATCAATTCATTAGCATAAGAAATATGAGGTAGGAAACTGCTGAAATGTTCCCCAAAAAAACTGTTATACCAATCCCATCAGTATTCTACAGTTGTATGACAATGAAGGATACTTTGGATAGTAAAAGGAGAGTTAATGGTCTACAAGTTGGAGATGTCATTGGATTATAATTTACATCGATCCACTACGTTTATCCACTCAGATGACAATTATATCGAAATGTTTACAAGCATGTGAGTTTACACCTTAATCACATGTAAGGAATGTACCAAAGACCCTTCCTAAATGGAAAATTGTGGCCTATTCTTTACTATTGTTCTAGGGTCTTATTTGTTGTCCAATATGCAGAGGAAAATTTATGAAGGGAAGTTTGACACCTTTAAGAGGGATATTAGTGAGTTGTAGACAAATGATGGTGCAATAAAATATTATTATTAGTAATTAGAACATATTAAAACTTTTACAAGGAGGGTATAGTGCGATCGAGAATACACACACAGACACACACACAAAGTTCTTGTGTAAATGCAGTAATATCAAATCCTCTGCACGATTCTAAATAGAAATTGATCAAATTCTTTATGAAAAGAAACCACACTAGAAATGGTATTTCTAGACACATGCCAGAAACAATACTTCCATTGCATTTCCCATTTTAGAAATAGTACTTCCAATGAATTTACCATTTCTAAGGAGTGGCATCCAGATCTGCCAAGAAAAGGAAATTATAGTGAATGGTGGCACTCTGTTTTCGAAATATTTTTGGGTGCATTGGTAGATCGAAGGTGAAAGAAAGTTAAACAGTGGTTGTTGTAAAACACATTGGGTTTTTTCCGGTTATGATGAGGTCCAAAAATTACAGTTAGAGGTTGTTGCAGGTATTGCAAAAATGAAGCAAAGGATGTTTGTTTGTGGATGTAAATGCTATGAATGCTTTTGGAGATGTATGCATGAAAAAGGCCATGTCTCCTCTCATTCTTGCATGGGTAGCCATATGTTCGAAAAAACATACCTTATGCACCATGAAGGAAGTAGAGAATTGAGTTGAGGAATGTAAATATTTGGCAGGGCATGAAGGTCCCCATGACTATAAAATGAGAAACCACACCTATGGGGAAGTTTGTGACTTATTTAAAAAGTCATCCAGCTATAATAAGTATTGTTATATTAATCTTGGGCATGAGGTTCCACACAAGTCAAATTCTCCTCAACATATGTGGAAGAAAAAAATGGTCCCTTACCAGTTTCCAAATTCAGAGCATTGTCCCAATTGAGTTTGGGGATCATGATAGGTATGCTTGCCATGAAAGATATTGTCATACCATGAAGGGTTGTAAAAGGACATGCAATCACAAGGGAACATTGTGGGAATGAGCATGTGTGCCTTGACAAATGTGAGGTGATTGGAGTATGTGATATTTTTACCGAATTAGTTCACCAAACAAAGAAGTTCCAAGGGCGCAGAGGGTCTTTCAAGTATGAGCATGTATCAGAGTAGGACATTCTATGAAGGGATTGTTGTGTCCCAGTACCAACCTTTAAGAGGAGCCATGAAGGACCCCATGTTCATACAAATAAGGATGATGTTATATGTTATTGTGAGACAAGATTCCATTCTTGTGGTTATTTTTTCCAACTTCTAATTGTCCACCCTGGTTTGCAATGATGCATAACAAACTACATGGTAATATGAGAAACACTAAATTTATTTCAGAAATTGAGGAGATTGATATTAATGACATAAAATATGCATGGCAAGAAGCATGGTTGGAAGAAATGTGCAATATGCATTATAAAAAACAACACAGGGCCACATTCATTTGGTCCCATTCCCTCAGAATTGCACCAACAATCTCTACAATGGCTCTGGGCACAAGACTAGGAAATATGATCCTGTACTGGATGTACGGATGGATGATATGATTCATGAGACTTATTGGAAATTGTTAGGATATTTAGACACTTAGGAGTTAGTTAAGATCTACTTGGTATATTGTGTCGTTAGGTAAAAGTGTGTTTTTTGGTGTGTTTCTTTAGTATGCATTTGTAGTTAGAAAATACGACGGTCACGATATGTTCCTGACATAGAGTGATCCGACGGTTCATACTCTCCTCGATATTAACAGCCATTGATCCTTAGATTAACACTCGATTGGTCCATGATCTTTATTTAAAGAGCATGGAGGGTCATTTGTCGATGATCAATTGTGAGAAACTCTCTTGTAAAATCTCTCTGTAATCTTTTTCTTTGCATTAATAAACTGCCCCAAGTGGTCGCGTTGGTGGGGGCCATGGATGTTTCCCCATAGGGGTTTTACCATGTGAAAACATCGATGTGTTGATATTTGATATGGTTATGTGATTGGTTACTGAAGGTGTTTGTCCTCTGTTGGAATACTTTTGTTGTCGAACATGGTATCAGAGCCTATTTGAAGACCCACTCCTATTGTAGATCGAGATCGTGAAATCGAGTTGCCTCATCTCCATTTTATATCATTTTCATACATTTATGGGCTGAGAGGACTATTCCATTGCGTCCAGAGAAATCGTTTCATTTAGGAGCATTTTTTGTTTCACTAAAAAAGGTTTCTGTTTTCCCAAGATATGACCATTACAGTCAGATCCGGAGGTATAAAGTTTGAATACGCATTTTTAAATTTTTTTGCAGAGAAGTATTTTGGTTTTATTTCGGTTTTGTATTTTTTTTTATTTCTGGGTTACTACTCTTTTAGATATGCGTATGCTCTTTTCCCCACGCCCTGTGCGATATCGGAAAATCAAAAACATAAGGAAAAGGTGCATCTTTTGGGTAAGCTAATCAAGATCTAACCCTTGTTGTCATCGAGAAGTGAAATTTTTTTCTTGTGTGAAAAGAGTTTTCTTTTAGCACACTTTCCAAGGCCGTCTTCAACCACAACAACCCCAATCCTCCTTCTGAACATTACAATATGTTTTTCTAGACCATTTGGTTAAAAATTGCCTTATTAAGTAAGAGTTCTTGAGTTCAAGTCTCTCTTTTGTTACTTTTTTTGAAAAAGTTCATGCTAAAATTGTAAAGTGTATTTCACTTCAAATATAAAAATGAATCACTATAAGTAGCTTTAATATTTTATTTTAGAGTTATTTATTTTGCATGCAACTTTTCTTTGTAAAAGTGAGCCCCACTTCTCTTTATAAAAGTATGTCACTTCATAAAGCAACTTACACTACCATGTGGTCCTTTGGTTACCATTTAATCCTTTTTTTTAAAAGGGCATAACTCTCACATCCGAAGTCCGTTTTCAGTGCCATTTTTTTTAAAACCGCATAAATTTTTGAGCTATTTCCATTTAGATCATCAGTTTCAGTTTTTAAATTTGCATTATCTACATATTTAATATGGCTTCTACAGGTAATCTCTTACTTACGAGCACCAACTACTTCCAATGGAAATCCCATATGGAGGATTTATTAAGAAGCAAAGGCTTGTACCAGATTACCTTGGGAAAGGAAACAACACCCACTGATGCTGATAAGAAATCCAAATGGGATAATAGGAATGACAAAGCACGTGGATTAATCAGAATGTCCATCTCTCCTGATTTAAGGTTCCATCTTCAATCAATTGATAAACCCAAAGAAGCTTGGGAAAATATTGAATCTGTGTTTGGTAAACACAATATTATTCAAGCATAATAGTTAGAAATTCAAGTACTAACTTTAAGTCCAAGTGTTTTTTCTTGCATTGAAGACTATCTATCTAAGTTTAAAACACTAAGAACTTTATGTGAAGAATGTAAGATAAATATAGACGAAGATTATTGCATCTATCTTATTCTTTCTAAGCTAGGTAGTGCATATGTTGTGTTTGTGTCTAACTTTTATGCCATGCAAGAGGTTGTAGGGGCATCTTATCAAAAACCCAGTCTTGAGAAATTTTTTGATGCTTTGATTAGAGAGCAAGATAAACTAGTACAACTTGGAGTGATCAACACTGCAGGTACCTCCAACAAAGCCTTAGTTGTCCATCAGAAAGATAAACCCAAGAATCCCAAGAAGCAACATCCTCACCACAACAACAAGCAATATAAGGGTCCCAAACCCACTCAAACAGCTTTTGCTCCTAACGGAGACAAAGGAGAAAAATATAAAAATAAGAATACTAACAGACATTGCAACTTTTGTGATAAAGATGGTCATGATGAGTCCAAATGTTTCAAGAAGATGGCAGCTTTAGAAGCAGCGATGAAGAAGCACAACATCAATATTGATTCTACTTCTTCTTCTTCTTCTTCTCATGGACATGCACTTTCTGCTTCTGGTTTCTCCTTCAATACAAATTCTACTTCTAATTCTACTTTTGATGAGTGGCTTATTGATTCTGGAGAATCCTATCATATGGCTAAGGATAGAGCCATATTTTCTACTCTAAATGAATGTAACACCAAGAAAATATTTGTTGATGATGACAGATCTCTTAGTGTTGAAGGATCTGGAACAATTCAAGTAGAAAATGGCCATTTCAATGATGTATTATGTGTTTCAAGTCTTTCTTGTAACCTTCTATCAGTATATCAAATCACTCATTCAGGTGAAGGTAAAACCATAGAGTTTTCACCTCACCAAGTTGTAATCACGGATCTAAAATATCCTAAGCATGTTCTTGCAACTGGAATTGTTGATGATATTACCAGGTTGTACAAATTTGACAACTTTGGGTCATCATCTTTTTCATCAGTTTTTGTTTCTCATAGCAATGACTTGAGCAAACTTTGGCATGAGAGGTTAGGTCATCTAAACTATCGCTCATTGCAGCAACTATGTAATCAACAGATGGTGACTGATCTTCCTCTTGTTTCATGCAGAGATGGTGTTTGTGCTAGTTGTGTTATCAAAAAACATCATCGGGACAGTTTTGATAAATGTTTCTCTTGGCACGCCTCGGGTCCTTTGCAACTTGTTCACAGTGATTTGTGTGGTCCACTTTCTTCTCCTTATTTTTTTGGGTGCAAGTATTTCTTAACTTTCATTGATGACTTTTCTAGACATACTTGGGTTTACTTCTTGAAACTTAAGAGAAAAGTTTTTGACAAGTTTTTGGCCTACAATGCCCTTGTAGAAAGGCAATATGGACATCAAATTCAAAGGTTAAGAATAGATAATGGAGGTGAATATGTGAACAATAATTTTACAAGTTACCGCACTACACAGGGAATCCAAATGCAAAACATTGTTCCATATACACCACAACAAAATGGTGTTGCTAAGAGAAAGAACCACACATTAAAAGAAATGGCTAATTGTATGAACCAATCTAAGGGATTAAGACTAAAGTATTGGGCGAAAGCCATCAACTATGCAAATTACATAGTAAAATGCACTCCCACAAAGGCTCTTAAAAATATAACACCAGATGAAGCTTGAAATAAAATTAAACCAGATGTAAGTCACTTCCATGTATTTGGCAGTATAGCATGGGCTCACATTCCTGATGAGAAAAGGAAAGCATTGCAGCCTAAAAGTGAGAAGTGTATATTTGTTGGTTATTCTGAAGATGTTAAAGGTTACAGACTTCTTCAATCACATTGTAATGAAATTATAATTAGAAGAGATGTTAAATTTCATGAAAATATCTTGGCCTGCAAGCCTAATTCAGTGTTTGTGCCTTCTTTGGCCTGGGAGCCTAATACGATGGTTGTGCCTTCTTCGGCCTGCGAGCCATCTTCGACGTTTGTGCCTTCTTCTGATCTGGTTTCTTCTTCAAATGATGACAGTGAGGATGAAAATCCACCTCTGCCTACTCACCCTCCTCCAGGTGAGTCCTTTGAACACCAGCACTAGATCCACCGCTTCCTAGATGGGTCCGTTCAACATGATAAGTAGTTGGTGATCTTGTCGATGATCCTTCAGATCAACATTAGACACATTCATAGTTCCAACGAGCCTCTTCTCTTTTGGCTCAAGTTTCAGAAACTCATGATCTAGAGACATTTGCAGAAGCTTCAGGTCATCTAGATTGGGATATAGTAATGAATGAAGAGTATCGTTCTTTAATGGAAAATGATACTTGGGATCTTGTACCTCTTCCAAAAGGAAGAAAACTTGTTAGATGAAAATGGGTCTACAAAACTAAGTATGCATCAGATGGAAGTGTTGAAAGACACAAGGCTCGGTTAGTTGCCAAAGGATTTTCTCAAGTTGAAGGGATTGACTATAATGAAACCTTTTCCCCTGTAGCAAAAATGAATTCCATCTTCCTTGTTCTTTCCCTTACTGCCTCACATAAATGGGAGGTCCATCAGATGGATGTTAAATATGCCTTCCTGCACGAAGATTTGAAAGAAGAAATCTACATGGAACAACCTCCTAGCTATGTCCAGAATGACTCTAGCCTTGTTTGTCACCTCAAGAAATCTCTTTATGGTCTCAAGAAAGCTCCTCAAGCTTGGTATGCCAAAATGGACAGCTTTCTTATTGCCAATGGATTCTCTAGATGTCATTCTGATCCTAATGTTTATACCAAGAAACTAGGAATCCATCTCATAATCCTTGTCCTTTATGTTGATGACCTTATCCTTACTGGTAGTGACTCAAAATTTTTAAACCATGTGAAAACTAGCCTCAAGAAGAAATTTGAAATGACAGACTTAGGATTTTTGCACTATTTCCTTGGCCTCCAAGTTTTGCAAACCAATGAAGGAATTTTTCTTTCCCAGTCTAAGTATGCTTGTGACCTTCGTCGCTTTCACATGGATGATTGTAAACCAACCCCTTCTCCCTTCCAATCTGGAGTCAATCTTATTGCCACCTGTACTTCTCCTAAAGTTGATGCCATCCTGTACCGTCAATTAGTTGGTAGCCTCTTATACTTGACTTATACTCGTCTTGATCTTTCCTTTGTTGTTGGTCTTGTTTCTCGGTATATGAAAACACCCCATGAAATCCATTGGAAAACAACTAAAAGGATACTTCGCTGTGTTCGTGGTACTATTCAGTTCGAGATACATTACAGTTCAGGGGCAACTCCTTGATTAGTTGGTTTCACTTATTCAGATTGGGTCGGCAACCCTGATGATCATAAGTCTAATGTAGGTTATTTTTTCAGCCTTGGTTTAGGACCTTTCACTTGGGCCTGTAAGAAACAACAAGATATTGCACTTTCTTCAGCAAAAGTAGAGTACCGAGCAGCGGTAAATGCAAGTTAGGAAGCCCTGTGGCTTCAATAGATCCTTTTAGAGTTTGGATTCCAACACCAGCATCGAACCAGCCTTTGGTGTGACAATCAGAGTGCAATCAATCTCGCCAAAGACCCAGTTCAACATAATCATAGCAAACACATCGAGCTACACATGCACTTCATCAGAAATCTCATTCATGATCAAGTTATTGAAATTCTCTTTTTCCCTATAGAAGATCAAGTTGTAGACATTTTCACAAAGTCTCTTACAGAAGCGAAGTTTTCCAAACTTCGATCTATGTTAGGAGTTCGGGAAGTTGTCATTAAGGGAGGATAGGCTCTAATGCCTCTTTCCTTCTCCTAATGTGTGACTATTGTAAATCCTTCAATCATATCCCAAGTTGTTCTTAAGTGGGGATGTTAGGATATTTAGACAATTAGGAGTTAGTTAATATCTATTTGGTCTATTGTGTCGTTAGGTAAAAGTGTGTTTTCTAGTGTGTTTCTTTAATATGCATTAGTATGCATTTGTAGTTAGGAAATCCAACGGTCACGATATGTTCCCGACATAGAGTGATTTGACGGTTCATACTCTCCTTGATCTTAATGACCATTGATCTGTGGCTTAACACATGATTGGTCCATGATCTCTATTTAAAGAGAATGGAGGGTCATTTGTCGATAATCGATTGTGAGAAACTCTCTTGTAAAATCTCTCTGTAATCTTTTTCTTTGCATTAATAAACTGCCCCAAGTGGCCGTGTTGGCTAGGGTTGTGGATGTTTCCCCATAAGGGTTTTACCACGTGAAAACATCGGTGTGTTGATCTTTGATCTGGTTATGTCAGTGGTTACTGAAAGTGTTTGTCCTCTGTTGGAATACCTGTGTTCTCGAACATAAATATATTATATTCGTTGATCCCTACATTGAGGAAGATAAGATTGAGTTTGGCCTCTGCAATGACTATTGCAGATTAGAGGAGTATGAAGATCTTTAAGACAAAAAAGATGGTGCAGCTCAAAAATATTATTGCATTGAGAAAATTTAGCATGCTCCCATAAAAATAACTAGATTGAGTACTAGTTATGTGAGTTATATAACAAATCATGGGCATCATTTTGGTTGTGATCATTCCAAGAATGTTCCTCATCATGACATTTTTTTCATTGATAAATCAAGCTACATGGTCTAGTGAAAATATATAAGATACATTGCCACAAATTTTGGCTCATCATAATACATCATAAGGATCCTTGTGAAGGAACAATTTATCATGGAATATGTTAGAGTCCAGTAGTCACCAGTAATCCAATGTGTTTTACAAGGTTTTGGTAGGGTCCTACTGCAAATTTTTAGGGTTTCATTAGGTTTTCAAATAAAAATTTGGTCACTGGTTAATGTGTCTAGGTATGTTACTACTCCCATTATATTCATAGTTAAAATTTTTATCTTGGTCATGCCTTCACTCTTTGTGATGAGTCATCAATACAATGTCTTGATCACCATCTCAGCCATCATTTTTGGTCATATCATACTTTGAGGTTCAAAGGTCCAAGTCATCGGTTTCATAATACATTAGGTGTTATTATTAGGTTAAGTCATCAAAAGGGTCATAAAAGAGTCATGAAATCACCTAGGTCATAATCATGGGAGCAATAATCAGGAAAAGTCACTCAAAAGTGTTCTACAAGATCACGATGCGCTTTTGACTCTGTTTTTGGTCATCATTTTCAAAAGAGGTTTCTGACCAAAAAAAGATAAATTTTGGAAAACAAAAGGTGGTTTATTCTAAGGACATACCAAAGTACAATAACCTACTTCATATTTTACACAGGTATTACAGCATGAGAGATACATTCACATCTTCACAACCTATTTTTCTGATTGTGCAAAGTCTTGTTTTAGACATCTTTTTGCAGATAATATTGTGAACAACTAGAGAAGAATCTTGGGAAATTGAGAGAGGTTTATCTCAAAAACATATTCATATACAATAATCTCTTTCATGTTTACACAACTATCTCGGATTGAGATATTCAAAGGGATATCTGAACCCTATTTTTCAAAATTTTGGGAGGAAAAAACTTAAGGAAACCTTAATCAAGAAAAAAGAGAAAAGTAAGTTGGATTTTATTACTGATGCTTCCCTCATAGAATAGCATACCATATCAGGTTTTTATGGAGAAACTCTGGACCAATTTTGAAGAAATTTGGAGAAGTTTTGACATTTTGGCAATTTTGGCAATTTTAGACAATTTCTGCAAACTGCATAAACGCAACATGTTCACACCACATTTATCCCCAGAACATCCAAGTAATGAAAGAAAAACATTTTTGGATAGGTTTTGGTGAATTCATATCAGATGCATACTTATCTTAACAAATCACCTGCTAGTTTTCTTAGGAAGATTAAAAAACTAGCTAAAAAACAACTTTTTGCCCTTATTTCAGAGATTCGTTGCGTTTATTGCACCAATTTTGGGAGAATTGGTTTTTGAAGATCTTGGAGAATGTATTTTGTAGGGAATATACTTCATATTTCTAGGAGACACACTCACCTATCCAAAACATTTTTCAGAGCCAAAATTGAGCGTGGGAGCATCATCAAATTGGCTACAGAATATCACACTACCTTTATCACAATTTCGCTACCTTTATGCCAGAAAATCAGTTTTTTGTTATCTTATAGTAAAAATGAAATTACAAATGATGTAAATGAATGTAATATGATGTAATTGATATCATGTAAGGTAGTGTAGGTTGAATACATGAGTTTTGAGTGTCTAAAAAGTCAAATGTATTGGTTTGAGTAAAAACATGGATTAGTTGTAACCTCCCTAGACTTTAGATTTTGTTCGAGAAAATGATGCATTTAGTTCCTAGATTAGAGGATTCGACCCCTGAGAGTGGGGGATTTTGTTTTCATGTCTATATGTATCTATTTCTCATAGAGAATAGAGGTTGGAGTCTATGACATTGAGCTAGTGTATTTTCATCTTGCCAATTTAATATAGAAAAAAGTTGTAGCTTAAATTTAGGAATTCATGTGGTGAGCTTGTATGGTTATGTTTTTCTTATGTAAATTACTTCATTGAATGCTTTATTTTTACCATTCCATATCTATTTCTTTCACTCATTATCTTTAAATGTTTTAAGCAGGATTCATGAGGAATACATTCCATGTTTCTGATAAGATGATGATGTTGTGTCTATTTTATTCTTGAGGAACAAATGCATGCCCCTATGCTTGTTCCTAATCTATATGTTCATCATACACTAAAATGATAAATCCCAAAAGGCCATTAAATCTTACCTACCTTGCCCCTTTATCTCCACTGTAATTTTTCTCTGATAATCTTAGCATATTTTTCAAGCCTAGCTCCCTAAGTCAAGTCCCATCCAACAAACATCAATCCTTTAAACCATTCAACCTATATATCTAGCCTAATATCCATTCTCTTTCCAGTCAATCCTTGGCTATGATATTTTCATAGAGAGAGCCCTCTCTGGTTTGGCAGGGCTAGCTGCCAAGATAAAAGCTTGGTTTGAGGTTACCTTAGTCGATTTCCTTTCACCCTGGGACAATTGTGGAGAGTTAACAAAATACAAGGCTCAAAAGGTGCAAAATATTAACTCAGATGCTAGGACAATATGGAGAAAAAATATGGATACCCTGATGTAAAACTAAGGGGTAACATTGTATTCCACTTGCTTTCACATGGATGGCCAATAGAAATTCCATTTTATGAATTCCAAAATGACCTTCATAAGAGGAAGAGTGAGGTTCCTTGAAAAGAAGAAGATTTTTCCATTTGATGGTAAACTTAATATTATCTCTAAGATCCTACAAGTTGGACATGTTTGATACTCATCCTATTGGTTTCTAACTAGATGTCAATTTATAAAGTTGTATGAGACACGTTTTATGGACTATGAGGGGGGACTGTTAATGGAACCTTAGAGTCTATGCACTATGTCGAAATAAGATGGTGCTCTTGGAATCATCAACATCTGCACTTAGGGGAAGATTCTTTCATCCCAGGGACTCATTCATTGTCTTGAAGGGGAAGATCCTTGGAAAACCCTTCTTACATATAAGATCTTTCACAGTAGTCAGGTTGACAGAAATCAAAATAGTTTGTTGTGTGTGATATTATTGGATCTCCACATCACTTTAGGTTACATGGTTCCTTTTTCTTAAAGAAAATACAAGAGGTTTGGAAGGGGTTCTCTCATTTCCTTTCTTGGAACTATTCTAGGGGTAGGGCATGATGGGATCTTCCTGTTGATGTTACGGTAACTGCGGGAGGTATTAACCTCCACACAAAACTTATAACAACCCTAATTAATTAATTAATTATCATGATTAAATATTTGTTTAATGAATAGTAGTTTAATTAATTAATTATCATGATTAAATATTTGTTTAATGAATAGTAGTTTAATTAATTAATTATCATGATTAAATATTTGTTTAATTAATATTAGTTTAATGAATTATTAATTTTTATTATGAAGACTTAGTTAATAATACAATTGTATTGGTAGATGGACCCATTTATGGAGGGGGGGTAAGGTGGTTGAGACTAAATGGGGGATACGTTGGTTGAGGTTTAATGGGGTGATAAGGCAATGAATAATGAGGAAAGGAGGATAAGGCAAGGGGGAACACTCGGGAAGGGGGTCTTCTTTTGTTTGGGGGTAATATTTTCAGATTGAAGGAAGTAGAAGGGAGGAGGAGTGGAGATTGTGTATCTGTTATGCAACTATTTTGTGCTTACAGACTTGAGGACTTTCACAGGAAGCACCTGTTACTGGGAATTTTGGGCTCGGGGGCCAGGAAATCGTAAGAAATCCTGGGGCTAGGGAGTCAGATAGGCTATTCCTAGCTGAATGGGAGGTTAGTCAGTTTGGGGCAGAGCTTCAGCTTGGGCAAAGTTTCAGAACAACATCAGTTTGAGGTATTTATCATCATTATTATCATTATTATGTTGTGATCATTATTGTTATGTTGTTCGTTTATTTATTTATTTATTTATGTTGAATATGTTATTCATTATCATGATGCTAATTTTTAAATTATGATGAACAATGAGTTGTTATTATGTTGAATAGAGAACATAATAGAAATTATTTTAGCATTTCTATATTTAAATTTATGTTTTATAAGGCTCTATCTGGACAGGCCTTACATAACTTGCTTGCATGAGATGATAAGGAAATGGTTCAGTTCCATAAGATGTCCATTGTTGTTTACATTTGGATCAAGACTTGTCAAACTGAAGATAGGACAACTGACCTCTTTTGGCATTGGTTTGGAGTTGTCTTTTGTCTCTGGTTTGGATCCAACCTGTGTACATGTTTTTAAGGACAATAGATAGTTGTTTCAAGAATAATTAGTATAAAATATAAATACAAAGAGATGGAGAATTATTATAGTCATCCTCCTTCGAGCATCTTTCACAGCCATACACAATGCCTAGTACAAGGGGTAAACATAATTACTACAGGTTTTTTTACCTACCAACAACAATGTTGTTAGTATTTTAAATCGATGTTGTAGATCTATTTTAAACCAAATGTACAGTATCTTGTTTTAAAAAGAAATTTTGGGTGCATTCTCTAATGATCTTTTCATTCATTTAAATCTCTAAAAACCCATTGAAAACACAAAAAATATATTTAAAGAACCAAAAGAGAAACCCTAAATGGACATGTATTCTAGAATGCAATCAAGGATTTCATAATTTTTTCTGGTCTTACCTCCAAAAACCTCTGAAAAATGGGTTTTTGGGCACTCTTCCAATCCACTTTTGGAAGTTCTTGTAAGTGAATCTCGCTTCTATGAGAGCATATATCCAACTGTTGATATAGAATGAAATGAGATTTAAGTTTTGCAAAGGAATTGTCTTTCAGCTTTGCATTTAGATAACCATAACATAAAACGAGGTCAAATGAATGCAGAAAATCCGATTTACCGATTTCTACCAAACAGGGAGGACGAAATTGCTTCCAAAAATCCTCATACCTGAAAATCGGGGCGAATAGAAGGTTGTAGCCCAAATTTTAGTGAGCGAAAATTATTATTTTCCCTCTTCGTGCTAAATAAACCATGGGCTAACCCTTTACACATTTTTTTTTTTAAATAAATAGGGGGTGACTAATAAAACTTTAAAAAACCACTACAATACAAAAAATTCGCCCAATAATAATTTGGAGGCCCTTTAATTTCGCCCATGAGCGAAATTTCACCCCTAAAATCATCTATGGTTTCCACATAAAACACTTTTGTACTGTGCATTGTGTGGATGTGTCTATTATTTTTTATTATGCATTGATGGATGTTAATGTTATATGATGCAATAACATAATGATGAACTGATGAACATTGTTGAATAAAGTAAAGGAATATACATTATGGTTAAAAATGATTAATAAGTGGTATAAATTTCTCATTACCAATTCACCCCCCTCTTAGTAATCCAACAATTTTTATCAGAGTCGGTTCCTTCAAGAGACAATTTAACCACTGGAAGAAGATCATGGAATATACTAAGAATGGAGTACCATTGTTTAATGGTCAGAATGGTCTAAAGTATGATATATGGAGCACAAGGACAATAATACTTTTAGAGGCATGTGAATATGATATTTGGTATTCTGTTGTGATAGGATACAATGCTGCAAAGAAAACAAAGACTACAACCAAGAAGGAATTGAATAAGAATAATAAAATAGCAATGGATTTCATCTGGGAAGGATTATCTGATCCGGTTAGAGAAAAGGTTGGTAAATGCTTATCAGCTAAATAACTTTTGGATAAGTTACATAATATCTATTCTTCACCCATCACAAAGTCAGAGAATGTCAAAGAAGATGCAAGTACAGATCAAGAGGAAATATGTTCATCATGTCAGACAGATTCAGAAGAAGAAGAAGAGTATGTAATTAACATAAGTATGTTGATTTGATTTAATTGTGAAAAATGCAGACATATTGAAATTGAATGCCTTGAAGGTAATGAGACAAAAAATTCAATTAAAATAGAAGAAAAATATGATCTAGAACAGATATGTGCTTTAGATGAACTAAATAAAGAAAGAGAAGAAAACAAGTCACGTAAGAGATAATTGGTGAAGCAAAAGGAAAGTGTTCAAGATTTTGAAGAAGCTCAGCAGGTCATCAAGAATTTAAGAGCTCGGCTAGAAGAGGCCAGAAAAATTGAAAAAACTTTAGAATATCAAAAGCAGTGTTTAGAAGCCAACATAGAAACACAAAAGGAAGAAGCAAAAAAGAGAGAAAAGATGTGGACAGGTCATCTCAAGGAAAGAACCGATGACTTAAACCAACTTGAGGAAGAGTTTGGTCAAGAAGAAAGAAGACTCGAAGAAGAAATAATTACATTGAAAATCCAACTTGAAGAAGCAAAGAAAACAAAAGAAGTCGTGAAGTGTCAGATAATGAAGAAAGGAGGAGAGGTTGAGAAGATTGAAGAAGAAGTTGGCACACTAAGTGCCAAAGACATCAAGCTTAACAAAAATGTTGAAGAGACAGAAACATCCACATCAGTAGTAGAGAATGAAGAGAAGCATTCTAGGTTTCCAGAAAGGAAGAATGAAGAAAAGAGAAAAAGTTATGCATAATCCATTAAAGGTTCTATGAAGAAGGAAGAGTGCAAGCCAAAAATAAGTCTCAATCATGATCATGATCAGTCAAGGCAGGAATTTAGAAGGACTACACCACAGAGAAGATCATTCACTTCTAGGTATGTAAATTTCTTTTATGGTCATTGTTTTTATTTTACTAACTTTGGACATAAGGTTGCAGATTGCAGGGCTTATGAAAGAAATGTTCAAGCAAGAAATGCTTATGTGGCCCCACATAATATTGAATTATACAAATTCCACAACTATGGTCATATAGCTCGAAATTGTAGAAGCATAATAGTGTCATCCACAAAGAAAGAAACATATATTAGATACACCAAGATTTGGAAAAGGAAAGAACAAGAAGAAAAACAAGTGAATAGAAAACAAACTCCATAAATTACAAGACTTGCCACAGTTCAAGAGGAATAAAGTTACCAACTTAATGAGAACTGTGACCTCAAAACGATAACTCTAGCCCTTAAAACCCATATTTTTTCCTAAAAAACATGAAAATCAACCCCCAAATCAAAAAGTGGTGCTACTGGTAGGTAGCACCATTTTTTGTAACCGGGACAAAATTACAACTTTTTTCAAACATGGGCTTAAAGGATCAACTGGTTGTTCAAAAAAAATTTAAAATCAACCCCCAAATCAAAAAGTGGTGCTACCGGTAGCACCAGTTTTTCTAACCAGGTCAAAATTACAATTTTTTTCAAGCATGGCCTTAAACAATAAAACAATTGCTTAGAAAAAACCCTTAAAATCAACACCTAAATAAAAACGTGACACTACATAAAGAAAAATGATTTTTTTTCTAAATGTTAAAATTGCAGCTAATTAAGACCTAATTGAAACTGTGACGTTGACAAAAAATCCCTACACAAATAAAAAACCCAAAATTGGATCATAAATGGTCACTTGAAAATTTATTTACTCACTTTTTTTTTTTCTTAAAATTTACATTATAAAATAAATAAAGAGAAAGACGAAAATCTTCAATTTTTTTTTTCTTTTAATGAAGACTAAAACAAATTTAAAAAAATATATTCAAAACCCAAATTTACTTTAAAAAAAAAAACTTGACGAAATGGTGAAAAACTAAAAAAAAACTAAAAAGAAATGAAAAAAATTTAAATTTCCCCAGAAAACAATAATTAAAAAAAAAAAATGTTAAAAAGAAAAATAAAAAATCCCTTCAAACGTTAAAAAAAAAAGAGAGAGAGGAAAAAAAAACTTAAAAAGAAACAAAATTCAATAAAATATTAAAAAAACATCTAAAATAAAAAAATTATTCGACAAAAATACTAATATTGCCTAAGCTAAAAGTTTTTTTTTAAAAACATTTTGAAAATAAAATTAAAACACTAAATTTCATTTACAAATTAAAAAAAAAAAAGATTTCAATCTTATATATATATATAAATTTTTTTTTCTTAGATTTTTATAAACGTTTTTTTGTTTAAATTTTATTTTTGAAGTTCTTTTATATAAATTTTATTTAGTTTTGTTGTAATTTTAAGACTTTTTAACGTACCCCGGATGGGGTGACACCCATCGAGCACATGTTACATGACACATTGGCGACGAGTGCAGTTAAATCCCCTCGCCGCCAGCCTCCTCCTTCGTCCATTCACAATGTATAACATTCACTCCCGCTAGAGCTTAGTGCGTTGGGATAGTTTGGTAGGTTTAATGGTGATCCAAGCTTGACCCTCCAGTACTGGTACAATGCAGCGAGACGACATCACCTCAACATTCATGTCTCCCCAAACCGTCACTTCCCTCATCATCATGACGATGACTCCTTGTTGTGCCTCTTATATCTAGAGTTTGTCCTCTGTTTTTCATTCTCCCCCTCCTCTTATGCTCCGAGCACTCCAAGCCTCTGTTATTTTCTTTTTGTCCATGACCAACATTTCCTCTATTAATTCTTCTCCCCACGAACTCATATTTTCCATGCCTTGTGAGAGAGGTAAATCCAAGCGTGGGACGACCTACTATAGTCAAGTAGGTAGGCATAGGTGCATAGGATTGCCCTCTCTCTTTCCCAATCCATAAAGTATCTCTACTCTCTCTCCTAACTCTAGCCACAACTGGTGTAAAGATGCCCAACCCGAGTTTCACACGTCTAACCTAGAGCTAAACTATGGGGGATGCATAGTGGAGGAGGATATTCCTCCTGATTGGGAGGAGAGAACCATGGAGTATACGTCACCAACATGCACCTGTGTCCCTTTATATTCTCTTGAACCGACCATGGGAGGTTGTATGACAGAGGAGGAATTCTCTCCACTAATGCAGGATAAATACAAGAATTGCGTAGACCCCAACGATGAAGACCCAGGGGTAAAATGGGGTGACTGCTGGAGCAAGGAGGATACCTATCAAAAGATACACACAGGCGCACAAACTCACCTGGATTTAGACTACCATGACTCCCCTGGCTCCTGCAGGCTCACGAAGGATCATTTGGTGTTGATTTTCGAGATGAGAAAAGACTTGGTCGAGCAACTGCACAACCAACATGTCCTTAGCAAGCGCCTGGACATTCTATTTGACTCCCTATCAAGCGATCCTGTGAAGAGCCATTGCCCAACATGTTGTTATCCATTCGCCTTCACAGTTCTCCATGATGGACATCTGGGTTCACCTCGCGTCTAATTTCTTCACTGTTAGATTTCGCGTTTTAGCTATAAAAAAAATTGTTGAAAACTGTAACAACCCTAGATGAATACATGCTTAGGGATTATTAGGTAAAATTTATTAGATAATTAATTGTCCTAATATGGTTTTAATTAAACAATGATTAGTATTAATAATATTAATTGATTATTTCTCCCAGATGGGGTGACAGGGAGAGTTATCTGGCCACGTGGAGGGGAGTTGGGACGGGAAGTTAATATATCCACTAGCTCCCGTCAACTCGCCCATTAACGAGCCATGCACGCACGAAGGAGCATTCAAGGGCCGAGACCCCTCACGCAAGTGATGAGTACCAGCATTTACCAGTTGGTTTTAATGGAGGAAAGGATGGTTGCGGTCATAATCTTAACCACCATCTCAGCGTTCATTATTCAAGTCGAGAGTCTTGGCAGCCGACTGCCCGCGAGCACCCAGGCGCACCATCACCCCGGTCAATTTTCTCATATTCGGACCCCAATTGAGAGCCCTAGGGGCATTCACAGAGTCTGCAACATGCCTAGGATTAGAGGCAGGTCGCGACGGGGGGCAGATTGGTATGTTGCGCAGTCGCGCCACAAACGAAAGGAAACTTTTGAAAGATCCATGGAAATGGCCACTAGAAGACGCAGACAGAAGCTCAGGAGGCCTCCAAGAGCATTCTATGAGGAGCGGATTTCGGCAGAAGGATTAGATTTTCAGCTGGAGCAAACCCTGTTCGCAGCAACTGCAAATTGGCACCCGGGCACGTCCTTTGGCTTGGTTGGTCCTTCACAACCGGCAGAAGACATCCCAGAAGGTGAAAGGCCTTACACACCATGCTATGTGGTGGAAGAACCACCCCTCGAGCCCACCCGGGCAGACGAGGCACCCAACGAGCAAAGCGGCAAAGCGGCCACCATAGAGGAGCGCGTGGACAGCAAATGCCCAGAACAACACACTTCTACGGACTGGGACCTTCTCAATCTCCTCTTCGAGATGCGGAAGTTGCTTGAGGACTAGGTTTTTCGCATGGCTAGACTAGAGCAGCACCTTGACATGTTCTTCGCCGCGCATTCACGAGCCACACCAAAGAAGCAGTGCCCGACTTGCGCCAGAGTCTACGCCTTTCCTTCACGATGGAAGCACTCAACAACGGTCGACGACACACACCAGGGTCCAGAGGTTATCTGATATGTAGTCCTAAACTTTGTTTATGGTACAACTATTTCAGTTTACGCCTTAAGTTAGTTAATTATCACTGTCTCTTAGCTCTAGACAATAGTACCAGTTTTAGGACTTTGCCTGCTCGTCCCGGTTTCCTTCGGGCGGGACGTAGCAGAGACATCTTGGATGAATTTTGTTTACTCTGCAAACAGGGAGACACTTGGACTTGGATGCCCAGCTGTCTCGGTTTCCTGCTTAGGAGGGACAGCTGGCATCACCTACAGCTATGTTTTTTGTCGATATTAATATAACAGGATCCACTCTTTTATTTACAAAAAAAAAAATATTAATTGATTATTTATTTATTAATTAATTGTTTTTAACTTTTGATTGATTGATTAATTAATTAATTATTACATATCACACTCAATGATATTGGTAATAATTTAAGGGGGGCTTAATAATTTTAATTTGTTTAATTAAAATGCTTTACGTATGCGGGAGGGGATAAGACATTAAAGAAAGGGATAAGATATTAATGAA
>ML790334.1:69842-98678 GCA_009831015.1 Picea engelmannii | reverse complement strand
TTTATGGTTTTCTTTTCCTCTTTAGTTTTTTAGGTTTTTCTTCAATGGTTTTTTTTAATATAAATTTGTTTGTTTTTTTTTCAATTCTTTTTGTTTTCTTAGTCTTTTTTAGTTTTTAATTGATCAAAAAAATGAATTATATATATTATTCTAAATACTTAAAAATAATGTTATCTAACTACAATTATTTTTTATGTATTGAAGTAAAGGTAAAAAAATGTGTTAAAAATGATATTTTCCACTATATTTAAAAAGTATGGAACCATAAATTAATTAAGGACACATAATTATATGAAAAATATTAATTTATAAAAAAATAATAATGTACAACATTTTTAACATTGGATGAAGCATGGAAACATCATTAAAAACAACATTTAACCAAAAACAAAAATAAAAAAGTTTAAAAATAGATGAAAAAACACCGTTGAGAAAAAATAATTGAACAATTTGAAAATAAATAAATAAAACAACCATTTAAAAAAAAGTGGAAACATTATGTATCAGAAAATTTAAATATCAAAAAAACACCTAAAAAAGGAGGGGGGGAGCTACCGATAGCACCATTTTAAAAAACGGGGTAAAAAAATTGGCACCCAAAAAAGCGAGCACTCTGTAGAGTTCTCGTTAAGTTGGTATCTATGTTGAGGGACAAAGAAAGCAAGCAAAAAAAGAACATGTTTCAAGAACCACATTGTCAGAATCTGCGGCAGTGAAAGATCATAATAAAGAGCAGGTCCCAGAGATCACATGATTTGCAGTAGTATGAGAAAGAAAAGAAGAACATATGAATCAAGAACAGGTTCGAGAAATTGTACTTCCAGGAATCGTAGTGCAAGATGAATCCACAGATAGAAAGAAAGAAGTCAAAGTTCAGAGAGATATTGAGTCTACCAACGAGGATGATGACTGCATCGGAAATGTATTTTTCTAAGCCAACTGGCTTGGAGATTCCCAGGTAATATGAATATTAGACAGGGGGAGTCTATGCAATAACTTAGAGAATTTAGAGAACCATCCTTCGAGCAACTTGCATAGTTCGAGTAGACAGATTTAGAGTAGTCAGTTAGCAGAAGTACAATATGATAGATTGATCAGTTGTAGTAGTGAAGACTTCATTATAATACAGTTACAGATGGGTCAACATTATGAACACTTGTGTAGAAAGGTCATGAATAGTATGGATAGAGATGGATTAACAAGAACACTTAGTATATTTGGACAGATATATGACAGTGGATTCAAAGATTGGTTCATAAATTGGCTCAGAGAGTGGTTCAGAGATAAATGAACATTATCATAATGGATGATAATGACACAGGAATATTTGAATTCTTATTATTGAATGTTTTTCATATATGTCAATTGATTACACAAGGAAGCACCAATGGAAAAAAACTCCAAAAGGAAGCAAGTATAGAAATACCTACATGTCATCTAAACAACATCTTATAGAAAAGTCAAGGGAGAGATTCATCATATGCATGGACATAGAGTTAGATGTTTGGAGAGAGAACAGAGGCATGATTTTAGGGGGAGCAATGGTCAAAGGGTGAGCATGAGCATCATGACTTCAGTATTGCATCAAAGTGATACCCTTTGCCAAAGAGGGAGTGATCCAGGTGGATATTTGTGGCCACCCACCTATTCCAACTGGCTCCTCTTGACAGTTTTTAGTTCAACATGTTCTTTTGTACTTCTTTGTAATTGTGGGTTCTACACTTTCAGGGTTGTCTAAATCCCTAAAAATATTTCAAGTGGAGACTGATGTATGCCCACCTAATCCAACTAGCTTATTTTGGATGTTTTCATGTCAACACATCTTTATGTACTTCCAGGGCTATTTTGGGGCCTTAAACAATGTTTTTTTGGCTTGTCACAACCAAACTATATATGGAGTCAGAGTTTGATGACGTAATTTGTATTTCTCGAAAATACCTTTCCAACGGGCTATCATGCGCCTAAAACAGAGGTTGTATGCAAAAGTTACGACCCAGAAAGTTGAGGTACCAACTTACCCACCGAGGCCCACATAAATTTTGGCATTTCATCTCCTAGGGTTAGGTTTTTGTATGTTTAGGGTTTTTACATTCATGGGTAATGTTAAAAATGCCTATAGAGCCTCATTGTAATCATTCTGCTCAGACGGATGTGCATAGAAACCACATCTCTTCTCAGAGATAACTACCACCATTCGAGCAAGTTTTTTCAGTTCTACAGTTTTACAGTTTCAACCTATTTCATTTATTCAATAGGAGATATTTTTCACTGGATATTTGTGTATGTCTGTGTTTATTCTATTCAGTCTGTTAATCAGTTCATTCCGCTCCTAAATCCATATCAGTGATATCAGAGTGGTTTGCTCTTCATTTATTTTTCTCTGTGCATGTCCTCGACAAGATCTGGGTACAAGAAGTTGGGACTCGAACCAGTCGAGCCTTTGCAAGATCAGTCACACAGAGCTAAAAAACAATCCATGGGGGACAAAAATAAAGATGATGGAGCAGGAGATCCTTTTAAAAAGTTTCTTGAGGAAGCCCTTGCACAACAAGGGAACGAAATGATGGACAACTTTGCACAGATCCTTCGACGACTACCCTTAGGAGAAGCATCTTCATTAAGCGGCCATGTAACCCACTTCAAGGTACAGGTAAAATTTTATATCCCATTATTTGAAGGACTGATAGATGCAGCTGTTGTAGATAAATGGTTGAATCTGATCAAAGGAAATTTTTTGGTCCACAATTTTTCTGATAGGAAAAATATTACTTTTGCACTCCTCAAGGTCATCCCCCATGTTAAGGAGTAGTGGGATACTTACTCTGAGAAAAGGTCCATAGAGGAATCTGTAATATTTTTTGTCACCCCCACATGGGATTCCTTCAGGGATTCCATTAAAGAACAATACTACCTTGTTGGAAGCTACGAGGATGACTACACCATATGGAACACCCTGCATCAGGAAAGGGACTAGATAATACCAGATTTCATGAATATTTTCCATACCCTGTGCACCAAATTGGGTATCAAAGACTCTGAGTGGCATCTGGTGCTCAAATAACACAGTTGTTTGCATAGATACATTCAAATAGAAATGGAGTTTCTGGGCATCACATCATTGGGTACGACTTATACATATGTTGTCAAGATCGAGCAAAAATTTAAGCAGAAGAGGCAAGAGTTTAGATTTGCAAACTACTCACAATAGAAGAATGGAAAATGTGGCCCCAACCCACACACAAGGGACATAGAAAATATGGCTACTCTTAGGAAAACTAGTCCAAGCTGCAACATAAGAAGGGTAATTAAAAGTCGAATAAGGACACGGGAAAATGGTGTGAATACCATAAAATCCCTTGGCATGACACCAAAGAATGTTTCTCCAAGAAGTCAATCATGGTCGAGCTGAAGGATTCAGATTCAGAGGAATATTCTGACTCTGAATCAAATACAGAAGGATGGAATCATATTATCGATGTTGAACCCAGTGCCATTGTTGCTATGACCAAAGTCTAGCCAAGCGAATCAGAAGAACCAGAGGAAGGGGAATGCCTCTTTCACTCACAGATGTGGGTAAAGGGGGCTCCAATTCATTTCATTGTCGATAGAGACAGTCAAAAGAACCTGATCTCGACAGAGGTCATCAAGCGACTAGACCTGCCAACAAAACCACACCCACAACCTTACACCATCGGTTAGCTTCACCAAGGAAGAGATCTTTGTGCCAGTCAACAGTGTCGTCTGCCCTAGGACATCAAGCCTTTAAAAGATGAGGTATTGTGTGATACTTCTCCCCTTTAAGTTTTTGATTTTATTTTAGGACAACCATATTTTTGGAAGATTCATGCTATGCATGAGTCTAGACCCCGTAGTGTTATTATTACTTTGGGTAGACAATTGTACAGGATACCAGAGATAGTGCCACCTACTACTATTTCTTTAATCTCTACTAAGTAATGTAGTAAGGTCATTTCACAGACTGAGAATTTTTTCTTCTTTGTGATCCATGCTCACAGTAAACAGAGGGTCGCCACCACATCCATGGCCTCTACACGGAGCCTCTCTTTGTAAGAGAAGAAAGTGGACAGGATCATGGAAGAGTACAAAGACATCTTCTCCTCACCCACTGGGGTACTGACGCACTGCCAAGTCAAGCATCCAATTGATCTAACCCCCTGTGCACTTCTTCCTAATGGACCAGTCTATCATTGCTCGTTGATGGATAATGATGAAATCAAGCATCATATCCAAGAGCTACTTCAAAAGGGGCACATCCGACCCAACTCCTCCCCTTGTAGAAGCCTGATTGTACTAGTGCAAAAGAAGGACGGGACCTGGCGGCTTTGCATTGATTATAGAGAATTAAACAAAATCACAATCATGAACCTGTACCCAATTCCCAAAATTGATGACCTTCTTGACCAACTCAAGGGGGAAAATTTATTTAACAAGATTGACCTAAAGTATAGCTACCACCAGGTTCCCATTGAACGAACTGATCTATGGAATACAACTTTCAAATGTAAATAATGTCTCTTCGAATGGTTGGGAATTCCCTTTGGCTTAAAAAATGCACCAACCACTTTCATGAGGTTGATGGATGATGTATTAAGACCCTTCACCAACTCTTTTTTGGTGGTATATTTGGATGACATCCTCATATTTAACGGAACTTGGGAGGAGTACATGCAACATATTCAACAGGTTTTGAGCACTCTGCGACAACACAAGCTATATTCCAACTTGGAAAAATTCTCCTTTGGCATGAACAAGGTCCAATACTTGGGCTACATTGTTGATGAGCATGGGGTACATGTTGATCCAGCTAAGATCCAAGTCATCTGTGATTGGTCAGCCCTGAACACACTAATCGAGCTTCAGAGCTTCTTGGGACTGGCCAACTTCTACTGATGATTTGTGTTGGGATTCTCACATATTGCATGGGCCCTCAGCCAAGTGACCAAGGGCGGTGGCAAGAAAAAGTTCACGTGGGGGAAGGAACAACAACGAGCATTTGATGATCTGAAGAATTTCTTGTGCTCAGCTCCATTACTCTCCTTTACCAATCTGCAACAACCATTCGAGATTGAGATTGATGCATCTAACTATGTTATAGGCATAGTTCTCACTCAACACGGTCATCCACTGACATACCATAGTGAGACACTCTTAGATATTGTCCATAAATACCCAGCCACCCATGACAAGGAAATGTATTCCATTGTACAAGCTTGTCGTCAATGGAAACATTACATTCTAGGAAAGGAGACGATCATCCACACTAATCACAAGGCTCTACTATTCATACAGACACATGGGAAGTTGTAGAACGACCGCCATCAGAAGTGGTCCACCTACCTATAACAATTCCATCTCAACATCAAGTATAAGATAGGGAGCACAAATCGTGTCACTGACTACCTCAGTCGACCTCTTGTGGATTGCTCCATTCATGTGGACATGAGGGATCTGAGTGGCCCCAATTTTATTAGCAAGATACAGATTTTGCCACGACCTATTATCTCTTGGGTAAAATAGAAAATGTCACTGATTTTCACATTAAGGACATAATGTTATTCCATATGGGCCATCTTTGTGTTACTGCAAGTGAGCATGAAAAGATGATTTTGGAGGCTCACTATAGTCATATGACAGGACATTTTGTGAGAAAACTATGGTCGTTCTACATAAACATTTTTATTGGCCAAAACTTCGATAGGATGTCAACAAGTATGTCAGATCTTGAACTTCTTGTGCCATTTCTAATCCAACCATCAAGAAGCAAGGCTTATACACCCCTCTTCCTACTCTCGAGAATCCTTGGGAATCCATATTGATGGATTACATGTTGATCCTTTCATCCACCAAGAAAGGAAATGATTGTGTATTTGTGTTAGTTGATCGGTTTTCGAATATGGCCATCCTCACAGCCTGCAAGAAGAAAATCACAGTAGAAAATGTTGCAAATCTCTTCTTCGAATGAGTGTGGGTCCATTTTAGGATACCACATACCATCATCTCCGAATGGGAAAACAAGTTCCTCATCACATTTTGGTCGAATCTTTGGTCACTATTAGACACCAAGCTCACTAAATCCACTAATTTCCACCCCCAAACCGATGGCCAACTAGAGGTCATCAATCGGATGATTTTGCACATCCTGTGCATGTACAACTCTAAGAATCCATGTACATGGGATGAGAGTCTTCCCTATGTTCAACACAATTACAAAATGGCTCTCCATAGCTCCATCGGTCATATCCCATTTCAGGTGGGGATGGTATTCCAACCCTTGGGTCCCATTGATGTTGCACTATCCCTTGCAACAACATAGAAAAAATCTTCCCATGTTCAATTTGAGACTGACAAAGCCACCATATTCATTGAGAAGATTCAACACATTCGCCAACAGGTCCATGAGATTTTTCCAAAAGCCAATGCTAAGTACAAGAAGTGCCATGATCAACACAGGGTACCACACCAGTTTCATGTGGGAGACAAGTTATGGTTACATTTGCAGAAAGAGTGCCTTACAGGGCCCCATCGGAAGCTCTGCCCACTTCACTATGGGCCTTACACTATCGCCAAGGTTGTGGGTAGCGATGCTTGAGCTCAACACTCCACCCTTCCTTGGCTTGCACCCAGTGTTCAATGTGGACCTCCTTCGGCCATATTTTCCACCATTATTGGACACCTCAGAGATCACAAAACAAATGACACCAACATAGCTCAACCCTGATTGTATGGAACATGAATCCACTGATTAGATAGTAGACACACGGGTCAAGGGCACTCGCCAGCAATGGATCTATATTTATCGGGTTATCAAGGCAAGGAAAATCCTACACCAAGGCAAGTGTCTCACCCAGGGCCAAATTCAACAGAAGTTTCCTCACCAGATGGGGGAACTCAACGAAATGGAGACCATTGCTTCCTAATGGGGGAGGACTGATCCAGGTGGATATTGGTGGCCACCCACCTATTCCAACTAGCTCATCTTGAGAGTTTTTAGTTCAACACGTTCTTCTGTACTTATTTGTAATTGTGGGTTCTACACTTATGGGGTTGTCTGAAGCCCTACACATATTCCAGGTGGAGATTGGTGGCTTCCCACTTAATCGAACTGGATTATTTTGGATGTTTTAATGTCAGGACATATTTTTGTACTTCCAGGTCCGTTTTGGGGCCCTAAACAGTGTTTTTTTGGCTTTCCATAGTCAAACTGTAGACGGAGTCAGAGTTTTACAACGTAATGTGTAGTTCTCGAAAAGACCTTTCTAAAAGGATATCACGCGCACCTAAAATGGAGGTCATATTGAAAAGTTACGACCCTGGGAATTTGAGGTACCAACTTACCCATCGGGGCCCACATAATGTTTGGTGTTTCATCTCCTAGGGTTAGGTTTTTGGATGTCTAGGGTTTTGGCATTTGTGAGTAACGTTAAAAAGGCCTATGGATCCTCGTTGTAATCATTATGCTCATACATATGCACATATTAGCCACATATCTTCTTAGAGATAGCTACCACCATTCGAGCAAGTTGTTTCATTTTTGGAGTTTTACAGTTTCAGCCTATTTCATTTATTCAATAGAAGATATTGTTCACTGGATATTTATGTATCTCTATGTTTATTGTATTCAATCTGTTAATTAGTTTGTTCCACTCCTAAATCTGGATCCAGGAGAGACTCTTCAGATACAAGGAGAAAGAGTAATCCGAGGCTTAGAAACACAAAGAAATATCAAAGGAATTTAGATAAGGGAAGCAACCCAAAAGACAGTGTAGATAAGGGGAGCATCCCTGAGAAGAGTTCAGTCAAGGGGGAGTGGCCCCAAGGAGAGATACCCTTTTCCATTGATGTCAAAGGGGGAGAGATATAAACATTGATGAGGAGTATGACCATGAATTCTATCATCACTAAGTGTTTCCATCAATGTTGTTGTTTCCATCAATGCCAAAGGCAGAGATTGTCAGAAAATTGGTTTAGATTAATGGATAGTTGGTTTGGATTGTTGGTTGTCATTGATGTCAACCCTTGGAGAGTGATATTGTAGATTGATGTCAATCCTTAGAGATTGATGTCAACCCTTGAGTATGTATGATAACACATTTTGGTAGATCTAGAGGTATGGGTAAGGAACCCAAGTTTGGTTGATGAATAATATAATGAAGAGTGATGAATTTGCAGGTGAGACTATTTTAGATGGATAGTGCATGTCATGTCATTTACGGTGATATGTGGAATATCACATAACTCCTCACGGTTAGAGATTTATGGCCATTTGGAGTTGGATATCCCTCTTGAGTTATCTAGAATCCCCTAGAAGGTCAAAGAAGTCAATTATTCTAGAAGATCCTAGAAGAAGTGTACTAGTCAAATTGATGGTAACTAGGAGTTAACCATGGATAAAGTTGTTGCATTAAGAATATAATTAAAGTTGTGAGTTTGTTAATTATGGTAAAATGGTTGCAAAGAGAAAATTAGTTAAATAATAAAGTGGTTGCAACAAGAAGTGGTGAGTCTACTATTTATGGATAAGTCAAAGTGGTTGCAAAATAAATTTATTAAATAATAAAGTTAGTTGCAACTAAAAGTGGATAACTTATTATTTGTGGATAAAGTGGTTGTAAGTGGACAAGTGGTTAGAAGTGAGTTAGCCCTAAAAGAAGGAAATTGGGTAAAGTGAGTCAGAAGATAACCCCTTGAGGAAGCTATTTGGAGAGTATAAATAAGAGAGCAAGGGTCTCCTATTTGTACCTATTTTGGGAATATAATTGAATATCCATTTGTGAAAGGTAGATTGGTAGGTATTATTGATAGATCAAATTTGCAGTAGAAAAATCATTGCAGAAAAATTGTGGCAATAAAATCATGGAAGAAAAATCGCGGAAGAAAAATCACAGCTACAAAATCGCGACAACAAAATCACGGAAAAAAATTGCGGCAATAGAATCACGGCTACATAAATAGTTCGGTAATAGATCCACATCTACAAGAAGAAAAAGGTTGTTGTGATAGGTTGTGTTGTGCATACTTGATGCACTTGTGTTGGTACATATTGTTGGTGCAGGTTGTTGCAGGTTGATTGGTATAGGTTGTTACATGTTGTTGGTACAGGTTGATAGTGACATATTGACAGTGGCAGTGCTTGATTCGGTGATAGGTTGTCTACATTTGGCATTTATATTTCAAGGAAGTTGGACAGGGAAAGGAAAGGGGTTAGTAGCCTCCTTCCGGGTGGTGCCAGAGAATTAGGGAGTTGGAGCTTCCTTCAGATTGGAGCTTGAGAACTAGGTGGTTGCATCCACCTTCCGGTTGTATTCGGAGAACATAGGGGGTTGTAGCCTCCTTTTGGTTGTAGCCAGAGAATTTGGGAGTTGGAGCTTCCCTCAGGTTGTAGCCTGAGAAACTAGGGGGTTGGAGCCTCCTTCCAGTTGGAGCTGGAGAATTGGAAGTTGATGCTTCCTTGAATGTAATTCTTAAAGACATATAAGAAAATCATTATGTGTTTTTCTCCCACATTGGGTTTCCACGTAAAATACTAGTGTACTGTGCATTGTGTGGATGTGTATATTATTATTTATTATGCACTGATGGATGTTAATGTTATATGTTGCAATACCATATTAATGATGAATTGATGAACATTGTTGAATAAGTTAAGGAATATACATTGTGGTTAAAAATGATTAATAAGTGGTATAAATTGCTCATTAATGGTTCACCCCCCCCCCCTCTCAGTAATCCAACAGAAGAAAGAATCCATATGAACAACAAGTTATCGAGGGGAAGTAAGCAAGATATTTTCTTTAACCAATAGGAAAACAATACCAAAAGTAATTTCACCTTGGAGAGTATTGAATATGGAATCTAATGTTCTCTCTTTGTTAAGGTTCTTGATTAGTCAAGTATGACTCATCTCTCAAATTCTAGGATGATTCCAACAACATTTCACCTTATGAAAGATTATATGGAGGGGAAATTTCAACATCATAACACCAAGGAAGCTCAACAGAAGGATTAAATATGTGGGTTTCACAGTTCCTGGATAAAGTATTACCACTTAATTTTAACACAATGGAGCTTATTCGAATGGAGGATGGAGTCCTCAATTTTTTATTTTCTCAAATCCAAAACTAAGATTGAATATAGAACATGTTCAATGTGAATGCATTAAGTTAAGGTATGCCCAAGGGACCTTCAATTCAATGAGTTGGTTCAACTGGTATTTTGAAGTGACCATCTCATTGAATGAGCCACTGATTCATCCAAAATCACACTACAACAATGATCATGTGACTATTTTGGGATTAAGGGAGAAACTATGCACTTCATAAAGGGAAAAGTGTGCATGTGAATTAAGTACCAATATTTGACTTCTATTTTTTATGTATAATTGGCCTATCCTATAAGGTTTTGAGCTCATAAACTTTATCTAGCGGTGATCTAAGATATATTATACAAAAAGGCACTTAAGTGTCGTTAGAGGATGAAAGTAGCATGATAAAATGATCCTTTAGTTAATCGATAAAGACGCATTATAGTGCTCGAAAAATATTTTGTTGATTTCCTCAAATAGTTGAGTAAGTCTACAATCAAATTATTTGTAGATGATCATTTTAGAATGGCCTTTGTGTTTTTATTGCGTGTGTGTAGTTCATGTTCAACAACTACAAAGCTAAAGTACAAGAGGGTTTGCTTTGAAAATTCATATTTCATATTGCTTTGCAATTTGTGTCCTAAAAGAATTCCAAGTACCATTTTCAAGTGTAAGTTTATCTAAATTTAGGTAATTAAAATGTTGAATCGGGATTTATCTATTTATCATATGGTTTTGTTTCTAAACAAACAAGTTAGTTTCTTCTTAATTCACATACTTCATGTGGATCTCTCACTAAGTGAGAACATATACATCAGAATAAGATCCTTGCATGCCATTTAAATATGGCTTTGTCCCTCTTTTTATAATATGTTTATTTAATGGTGTTGATTCCCTTATGTTAAGATGCTAGAATGGCCTTGTGAACATTGTTACACTTCTTTTATGTTCTAAGTAGGATTTCCTTTATTTTGTTGTGTGATGCAAGAGCATCGCCTTCAAAGTCAAAGATTCAAGCATGGAGGCAGGGATACGACATCTCAACATGGTAGAATTTCAAATCAACATTTAACTCAGAAGTAAATCGAGTTGTTGAGATGTTTTGGAAACAACGTTTTTTGATATATCTTGGTTGTAAAGTCTTATACGACTGTAAGGTGTTGCATATATAGAGTGTCGGCTCTTATCGGGTAATAACTGATAGTTATTGTAATAGGACAAGGTAGGTAACTGTTAAGACCTGATAGGATAGGTAGCAGATAGGAAGGAGAGAGCTCGTGGAGCCATTCCTTAGATAGTTTTTTATTGTATTGTAATATAGATAGGGAGAGAGAGATTTGTAGAGACATAATAGAGTAGAAGAAAGACGCATTGAAGAACTGCAATACTATGTAATTTGTTTCATGAATGAATAGAACAGAAAAAATTGTCCAAATCCTTTGGACTGTGTTCATTTTGATGTGTGATTGAATGAATGTTACATTCTGTGTGTGTGATTTAGTTCATTTTGTTCATGTATGATTGTTAAGAGTTAAACGTATGAGTTTGTGACAAAACTAGATAAGTTTCAATTGTTTCTCTTCTGAAACTCGTATGCAAGGTGTGCATCTCGTAAGCAAGGAGTGTGTCGACAAAGTCTCGGATTGAATTAGAGGAGTTCATAGAGAACAAATGGAACTTAGACCAGGTGCAAGGAGTGCACAATGTCAAGGAGCAACCAAGCATTGAAGAACCAGGACAAAGAAATACAAGGAGTGCAGGAAGAATTTATTTTCAATAAATCCTTCGAACTGAGTTATTGAAATTCTAAGAATGCAAGGAGTGCATGGGAAATTGAAATATTCAAGGAGATCAAGCTCAGAAAAGATAACACCCTTCAGAAGTGCAAACGAGGTCCAAGAGATGGACTCATAGGAGGAGAAAAGGTTGACACCTTTGAACATTTAGAAAATATTCTAAGTCGGCAGAAATCAGAAGCTTAGGAGGAGGAGCAACAACAGTTGTTGGATCATAGTGTAGAGGACCAACAATCATCTAATCAAAGCAAGGTGTACGAACCTTAGTGCTTTTCACATAAAAAAGAGTGAACTTATCAAAGTTCTGAAGTCCCGAAGTAATTTGGGACCGTCCATCTTCAAGAAGGACAGGTGGCGCAATATCCACAACTCCAAAAGTTCATGGACCAGGAGGAGGTGAGGTAGCCGAAGTAGATCCTAACCATTGATAGCCAGGAGATACGTGTCAGCTAATCAATTTATTCGGGGAAATAACTTCGAGACTTTCAGTTAAGAGTTGAAACTCCCGAAACCCGAAGTTCGAAGGAGATCTCAACCGTTAGATCCATAGGACAGGTGACGTGAATCTGTGGACTCTAGGTAAAGACCTGAAGTAATTCATAGTCGTCAGATTTAGGGTGAGATGTTGTGCAAATTCGTGGACTCTGGGTAAATACCCAAAGTAAATCTCAATGGTCTGATTCAAGTGGACATGCGACATAAATCCGTGTACTTTGAGGGAAAGTGAAAGTTGAGAATTGAGAAATACAAAGTCTGAATACCCAAAGGGACTGCATCCTTCAGATCAGTAGGAGACATTCGTCGGTGGATTACCAACTACGGATAAAAGAAATTGGGAAAAGAGTTGAGATCTGATATTTTTTAAGTCCGGGATCCCGAAACGATCAGAACCGTTGATTGAAGAGGGCACATGGAAAAAGATCTGTCATTGTGGGAGAAAGCAAGGTTTGAGAGTTGAAAACTTCGAATGTCGAATCACGAAGCAAATCACGCGCATTGATTTGAAAGGGTTGGATCTAATCCGCAGACTTGGAAGGGACAGATCTCATCCATCAGTTCAAAAGCATTGTCAATATTGTGAGATCGATGGTCACCTCGCATTGCGGGGATAGAAGGTGCTCAAGCTTTAAAATTTGAGGGTGGGCCACAATCGAGACCACGGTATTGGTAAAAGGACACATGGTGGCTCAAGGTGAATTGTGGTGCGAAAAGTAGTTGGTTAAACCACTCTTGGGCATGTTATCGCCCTGTAATCTCCCAGGCCGAGGAGGAAATTGGCAGGGGTAACCACAAAATTGCTTTGAGTCAGGGATCTAGCCCTCCAAGACTCAAAAAGGGATCTCTCTGTCAGATTTAGATTTGTTTGGAATAGGATATTAGGCTAGTTTTGAAGAACAAGATTTTTTTTTGAGTTTTTGGTTGAGACAACAAAAAGAGCCATTGGGAAAAATGGAGTTAGGTCATGAACTTCAATGGTTTACAGTTCAAAACAGTCTGACAATCTCACTCAAACACTGAGGAAAAATAGGCACCTTGTTCAGCAGGTATAAAGTGATGTAAAGGTAGTCTGAAAAAGAAAAGAGTCCACTGCAATAAGAGGCATGTGACAAAGGAAAAATCTCTTATGGTAGCTTTAGAAGAAATAAAACAAGAGGTAGGCCATCAAACAGGGCATCTAACCAAGGATGAATCCTGGAAGGAAAACCATAGACACATAACAATATTCAACTACATAAGAGGCACCTAACCATGGATGAATCTCTACATGCAGTTGTAGAAGAATTAACATACAAATCTGATAGCTAAAACAAAGCATCTAACTATGGACGAATTCTGTAACAGGACATCAAAAATACATGACAAGCATATTTTATGATGAAAGGAGCACCAAAGGATGAATTCCAATCACACTGTTCTTAGAAATAAGTTGTAAGATAAAAATAAAAAAACAAATAAGAGACATTGTTGAGCATAAGCGCCGTGATGAATCTCAAGTCATAAGTAGGCTTGATGTGTTAAATTAACAAAGAAATGAACATGGTATTTCTTACACTCACTAGGATTTCCCTACAACCAAGATTTACAGAGCCAAGGGAGCCTCTTTCACACAGGTCGAACCTCTCCTTATTTCAAAACATGAATCATTTACACCCATTATTACAATGATAGTGTCATAAAATGACTACGATTTCATTCAATCAAATCTAAACTAACAATATTGCACTACAGAAAAATTGGGATTTCGCTAGCACTGCACAGATTTCTTTAACTGTGTGTCAATTATCAGTCACTGGTAACAAACTTTTGATGAACTTGGATGATTTTGTGGCAACCCTTGAGTGTATTTCAGATATTTATATCAGGAGACGGTAGGATTTCGTGGAGATCCAGTCGACTTTTTCCTTCGCCAGATGTCATCCTGTGGAAACTTTTGCCTCCTTAAATTATGAGAAATAGGGTCCCAATGAGTCATAGATTCTCCCAATATGAGAGGTCTATGTAAAAACCGGAGGAGGTTTTTGTAGATGAGCCTATTATTAACAAAAACCTCTTTCTATTTTTCCTAATTCATCTCTAGCTCGTCGAAACAGTTCTCGCAAAATTAGGACTAAAAAAGGAAAAACCAAAAACCTGAAAAAAGGGGTTGAAAGATGGCTTTGATTCTCCCAACTAGTGGCATTTGTGCAAAATCTGGAAGAATTTTTTGTTCTTCATCCCGAGATGAACAAAAAAACTCTTTGTTTTTTAAAATTAGTTTCTGTTTGCCCGGAAGTCGACTAGTCAAAACTGGCAAAAAATGGTTTTTGAGTTTGGGGAGGGCGGTTTTGGAGGGGCAAAGTGGTTTACTTGGACACCCTGAGGTGGTAAGTGGTATTGGGAGGGGGGGTCCGAGTTCACCCTAAGGTGACATCTATCCTCCCAATACCACCAACTCAGACCCTCAAGGAGTTGATGGGATGTGAGGGCGGGGGGGTCAGAGCTACAGGGGAAAGTATGCGTTTAAACTTAGGATTATTTTTAATTTTTAATATTTTAATTTTGTTTTATATTATATTTTTTTGTTTGCGTTTTGTTTTGTTTTTGTTTATTTATTTTTAATGTGTTTTTATTTATTTATTTATGTTATATTTTTATTTAATATATGTTTTTTATATTTTTTATATTGTTTTTTATTTATATATTATTATATTGTTTTTTATTTATATATTATTATATTGTTTTTATTGTTTAGTAATATTTTAATTAATTTTAATTTTAAATTGTTTTATTTGGTTTTTATTTTATAATTAACATTTAATTCTAATAAAATAACTTAACTACTAATTTAATTAATTAAAAATTAATTAATTACTAACAAGAGTAACCTAGCTTATTAGTCTAATTACACTAATTCAACTATTGATTAATCTAATTATTCGTTTATTATCCTAAGTTTGTTTATTCATGCAGGGATGAGTGATGGGCGTGATGAAGTGAAGGATGAGGGACTGAAAGCACAACGGTGGATGAAGGACTCAACAAGGTGATGGACTATCGACCGAAAAGGGTGGAGGGGGAAAAGGAATCAACCGAGCCCAGTAAGACAAATGTCTTCATCACAGGAGAAACGCCAAATAGGCAGCTAAAGAAACAATTTACCTATGATTATAGGACCCCAACATAGGCTCCACCTGGGAATGGCAGCTCCTGAGGAGGTGTCAAGAATCTTAGATCTCTGAACATGCAGACCAATGATTTATTCATCGGGCCATGGAGTCGTTGCAGCTACAATCTTCGAACTGGCTCAGATTTGAATGAACACTGAACTAGATACTATCAACTGCAAACTCTGTTGGAAACCATAGAATACTGAAAAAGATGCTCAAATGATTGAACTTGTTCAAAACTGCTACCTACTCTAAATTGTTGATAATTTTGTTGTTCTAAATGATACAATAATGCTAGTGCGGCCAGTCAAGCAACTACTCTAATAAATCTTCTCTTTCGATGTTTTCAATCAATATCAAAAATAAAAATTGCATAGGCATCATGAACTTCTTTCCATCCTGATCTTCACAACACAAAGTTTTGGGACCGTGGACAATTCCAAAAACTTTGGGAATCAATGGGTATTTTGAAAAGAAAAGATCCTCCATACAGATAGCTATAGGATCATGATAAACATGACCTATCTCCTGATATTCAAATTTATCCATTTCAACTCTGTGATCTGATAATGCACATATACCATCTGTACCATTTTGCACATGTTGATTTATCTGTGGTTTTTCTAATGAATTTTGAGAAAAAACTACTGTTGAATCAAAACATAGAAATGATTGTCTAACCATGTCTAGATCATAGCTTCTTTTCCACTCATGACTGGCGAATGAAAAATGATTTTGACAACACAGGTCATCCAATCGATCATCTATTGGATCCTAGAAGGACTGACAAGACCGTTGCATTGATTCAAATGAAATTTCTTGACTTTCTATGTGTTATCCTTCAACATTTGTTCAAGAGTCTCCTTCAAATATTGAAATGAATTATAATCTAATGGTATAGAATTACATTCCACTAATTCAAATCTTGTTCAGATCTCTGAACTTCCATCTGGAGTTTGAAAGTCAAGGGAAACTAGTGGTTGTGATTTTGGGTCTAAAGCAGGTCCAATGTCATCAATGACATATTTTACTGACTCATCAGATAACTTTATGTCTTCACCATTTACAACTTTCCTAGAGTTTCTTTTCAGAAATTGAAAAGATGAGAAACATAAGGGTAGAGTGTTTCCACTTACTCTGAAATTTTCTACACTTTGATCATTGCTATCATAATTGTTATGCATAGATAAATTGTCTTGTTCGGATTGCAAATTATCTTCTTCCTCCCAACAGTATGCTGCTAATTCCTCTAGAAAATCCATCTTGATATCATCCTCATCATACTGATAGTGCTTGGGTAAATCAACCATGAATGAAATGTCATCAAACATGCACATCATATCAGTTGATGGCTCTTCAACAAGCTGAGTTGGAACTTCATCTTTGACTACACTGTGAATTGAATACATGAAATAATCCTTTGGTGGTTCAAAATACTAAGGCTAGTTTGCAAGGTGTTTGGGGACATTGATCCTTTTCTGGTCTGGCACTAATGGAACATAAGGTTTTCAAACAACAAGTTTCTCTTTCCTACTAATCTTCTGCACCATATCTCTTACAGTGTTTGCTAGAACATCTAGTTTCACTTCTGAAGATGTCATCTGTTCCTTTTCTATTCTATCTTTCTCTTTTGCCTTTAACTTTGCCTTTCTGTTCAACACGTTAGCTTCCACATCAACTACAGTATTTTTCATTTCTTCAAGTGTTGCATTGTTCCTTTCTCTTAATTGGAATATCATCTCAGGATCGAAGGCATCTGGGTAATGCAAGTGAGTTGATCCTGGGAGTGGCCTTATAACAGTAGGCATTGCATGATATACCTTATTGAACCTTGCTGAAAACTAATGTAATTTCTCCCCTGGTTGTCTTTTCAAATGGTCATACTCTTCTAGGATGAGAAATACATTTCTCATGATCACCCATCGATCTAGGAAAACTTGAATGAATTGATGGAAATTGCTAATCCTAGCAGCTGGAAGATTCTTAAACCAATTTTTTACTTTACCTTGCAATGATAGGGAAAACATCCTGATACATACATTGTCTTCTTCCACCTTAAACAGATCAAGAAAATCCTCAAGACTTTGGATATGCTTTTCAGCAGTGATCTTTGCATTTTCTCTATCAAACCTGGGCAGATTATTGCTATAATTGACAGGGAGATCATGGAGAATAGGAGGCAAATCCAGAGGTGTAACAACCCTCCTCGATATGACAACAACGCTGATAACAGGTGCAATTTTTTTTTTGTTTTAAAAGTGTGTGCGTGCGTGTAGGAGGGGAAACAGACATACTGGACTCTACGTCGCCACCCGGCGACTAACAAGACGCAATCAAGGCGGACACCACAAGATGAAATGAGACTCTCCCCCAAGCACCTGTGTGCATTTAATGACGATCAACCATCGTCATCTCTAGGCTAGACAACAACACACATCAACAAATTTTACTAGTGCCTCAGTAGGTTGTTTACTTGTTCGACAAGTATCAACATCTTTCGTGGCACATAAACCTCAAATACTTAATTAGGCACACATCATCAATTGAATGGCGCAAGAGCTAAACTTTAACATAATAAACGTCAACTAGTGAAGGGTGCGAGAATAATCTCGACTTATTCCAATGTAAGGGAGTTCATCTACTCAGCTAGTCGTACATCAGCATTATAATCAAGGCACAAGTGATATAACCACATTAATTTCAAGTCGTAAGAGAATCATTAGGTTTATTCCAAGGCACCATAGGAAGAAAAGTCGAGGCCCATCAGACTATCGCCTGAATAGCATTATTAATGACACGCGAGTAATCCAAGTACTTAATTGATCACCCACCTCGGTGTAACCATCCCTTCATTTGAGGCGCATGAGTTACATCAATAATTTATTGCGAAAGATATCTAAGGTCTAACAACCATCCACTACCATGAAGTCTAACCCCACTAGTGATAATTCACCACTAAAATTTAAGTTAAACAATAATCCCCAACATCCAACAATGCCCAACATATTAACTAACCCAGCTGATATTAAAATGGAAGTATTAAATCGATGCTCAACTTATATTAAAACATTCATCAATTTATAATAGTTCGACATCCATGTAAGGAAGGAAAATACTTTTTGAATACACCATAACCTAGTTATGTTGCCACGATACCCAACATTTATTAAATCCCTACCGACTGATATTAGAAAAATCTATATAACACACATAACAAATCCATAAACATCACTACATATAACATATATAACAGAGGAAAATACATCCTACTTACCGTAGGAGCTCTGAAAGCGTTTAGGGTTTGACGTGCTAGACTGTGCTGCCAGTTTCGGCCGCCATGGCAAGTCAGGATGGAGGGGAGCCGCCGCCCCCTCCCTCCCCCTCTTCGACCTTCAGCAAACTGATCACAGCCTGCTCGAAGAAGACATCCCAAGGAGAATCCTCGAGCTTTGTAAGGCGTTTGGAGGCCATTCTAGAAATCAGCCTTCCACCGGAACAACCAATGAAAGTAGCAATCTCTCTTTCAGAGAGAGGTTTAGTAGGTTAGTTCATGGGGCTTTGGCCTTCCACCAGAACAACCGATAACTGGATTCAGAGGAACTGGAGACCGTTAACAAAGAACAGTGTGACCTGCTACGTCGTTGGCAAAGGATTCTTCATCTTCGAGTTCATTTCCCAGGAGGACCGAGACCTGATCTTCAGAAACGGGCCTTACTTCATGGGAGCTCAAGGGCTCTACTTGAATCGCTGGACTCCAAACTTTGATCCATCCCTGGAGATCTCGAAGGACGTCCCGGTTTGGGTCAGACTCCCAAACCTCCCCATCCATTGCTGGAACTCCGCATCGCTGCAAGCAATAGGGAACGGACTCGGCCACTATATCGACAAAGCAAATCCAAAAGATCAGTATTCTTGTGCCAGAATCTGCGTTGAGGTTGACCTATAAGTAGGGCTGCCCGAAGCAGTGAAACTGAAGGTGGGCGACTGGCAACACCTGCAAAAACTAGATTACGAACAGTTGTCGTTTAAATGCAGAAGATGTCATGACTACGGCCACTTCCAGAGGAACTATCCCAAGGCCGCGCAGGAGAAAGAAAAGGAGGAGGGATGGCAACAACCCCGGAAAGGAAGAGCGAAATCTAGAGGTCCACGAAAAAGTAACCCAACACTGATCCAAAGCATTCCAGGATCCCAGGGCAATACAAACAGCTTCAAAGATTTGGAAACCGAAGGGGAAACACCACTCACAATCAGTAGCGACCAAGATGAAGAAGGCAGAGGCAAAAAGAGCAATGAAATCGAGGGAACATCGCATGCAGCCGAAGGCGAGGACTGTGGGGGGACTCAGGGCACTGAGGACAAAGAAAACCCACCACAAAGGAATGAAGCGGGTCAAGGAAATGAAGAAGGCGAGTTATCTTCAGGAAACGAAACAGAAGAGACAAGTGAAGCCTGGGACTCCCCACAGCGACCTAGCAGAGGGAGGAAATCCAAAAATGCGGAAAGAGAAAAAGAATCGTAAAAAAATATCCTCAAAGGCGCCCAATCAACCCTCGAGTAGGTATTCGATGTGCGGCAAACAAGGAAACAGGCAAAGGTCTCCCATGGAGGCCGACCCCCTCCGAAAAGTAACCAATGAAATTTACATCCTGGAACTGTAGGGGTCTTGGCAGCAAGATAAAAGAAGAATCTATCAGAGATCTAATTAAAACAACAAGAACAGACGTCCTACTCATCCAAGAAACAAAAATGAGTCAATAAGACTCAGTAAAAATATTAAAAAATGCATGGAGAAGCAGCCAAGGTGTAGCTGACAATGCCAGGGGCGCCTCAGGAGGGCTTTGCACCATGTGGAACGCCATCAAATTCGACCTACTCCACTCCGAGCTTCGCATGCACTGGACATGCACCCAACTACTCCACAAGGAGTCTGGGCAACCTGTAAGTCTATTTAACATTTACGTTCCTCAGCATATTGATGAAAAAAGAATTTGCTGGCATTCTCTCCAAGATTTCTTAATTGAGCAGGATTTAGAAAATATAATCCTAGGGGGCAACTTAAATGTAACCCTCTCAGCAGAGGAAAAAAGAGGTGGGTCCATTGTAAGGGACCCAGCCCGAGAATGGGTGGAGGACCTGATCTCCGCTTGGGAATTGATGGACATAAAACCCACTAGAGGGCGCTACACCTGGACCAACAAAAGAGTAGGCCCAGGACACATAGCARCCCGTCTAGACAGATTCTTAGTGCAGAGCTCTTTTCTGACACTAGGCCTCTCAACCTCTTCAGCAATCCTCCCCAATAGCACCTCTGATCACAAACCAATCACGTTGGAGATCATGAAAGAGCTAAACCAAGGGCCTATCCCCTTCCGCTTCAATCCTACATGGCTTCAAGACAAAGACTTCTGCAGCAAAGTTGTCAAAGTTTGGACCACCAAAATAAAGGGATCTGCCTTTCATGTATGGGAAGAAAAGCTAAAGCGTCTCAAAACTGAACTAAAAGCTTGGGCCAAAACCAAATCCGATCCCATTGCACTGCGTCTAGAAAGCCAAAGACATCTAGAAAACCACCAGCTTGCGTTGGAAGGTAAAGAAATCACACAACATGACATTATAAGGGAGGAACAACTGCAAAATCAATGGCACAAAGTATGCAGAGAGGAGGAAAGCTACTGGAGGCAGAAATCCCGTAGCCTCTGGCTACAAGAAGGTGACAAAAATACAACATTTTTCCACAAACAAGCGGAAGCAAGGAAGCTTTTTAAGGCTGTGACTCAAATTCAAGTCCAAAATACCACAGTCTCTGATCTGGAGGACATCAAAAAGGCAGCCTTCGACACTTTCAAAAGCCTTTATACAGAAACTGGAAGAGCAAGCATAGACCCCCTTGCCCACCCTCTCTCAACTGTCCCAACTCTCATAAAAGATGATGTCAATTGCAGACTTCTGGAAGAAGTAACGCAGCAAGAAATCAAAGAGGCACTTGATCAAATGCATCCGGACAAAGCCCCAGGTCCGGATGGATTCACAACAAGGTTCTTTCAGCACTGTTGGGAAATTATTAAATCTGACCTGACTAAAATGATTAAGAAATCACAGGCAAGTAACAAGTTGGGAGGCGGTACCAACTCAGCCTTCCTAGCCCTCATTCCCAAGGAGAAAGGAGCGCTTAATTTCAGCAGATTCAGACCAATTTCCTTGTGCAATACCAGCTACAAAATTCTAACAAAGGTAATTGCCAACAGGCTGAAAAACATCCTCCCTTCCATTGTTCCGGAAAACCAAGGGGAATTCATTAAAGGCAGGCAAATTGCAGACAATATAGTCCTCGTCCAAGAAGCCCTTCACTCAAGTCTCAGCAAGGAGGACAAAGGTATGATCATCAAACTCGACTTAGCTAATGCCTTTGATAGAGTTAATCACAATTTTCTCTTTGCTGTAATGAAAAAGTTTGGATTTGACGACACCTTTGTGAATTGGATAAGAGCTTGTATCAACTCGCCCTGGATTTCCCCCATGGTAAATGGAAGAGTAACTAGTTTTTTCAAGGCATCCAGAGGGCTGCGTCAGGGTTGCCCCCTATCACCCCTTCTCTACGCACTCCAAGCATCAGTCCTAAGCTACCATCTTGAGCAGGCCAGAATCAGCAGTAACCTCAAAGGTCTCCAGATAGCCCAAGGCGTGAAAGAAATCAACCATGCCCAATTCGCAGACGACACATTTCTCCTGGGAGGGGCAAGCTGTCTAGTAGCAAAGAAGTTCAAAGACGATCTCGACGCCTATACCTTATTTTCTGGAAGTGAGATCAGCCTTGGCAAAAGTAAAATTTACAGCTGGAACATCACTCCCTTTGAGATGCGGGGAATTTCCAGAATCCTGGGCATGGAAGGGCACACAAATTGGGACTCGTTCACCTACTTGGGCGTCCCCATTTCTAAGACAAATCCACGAGCCACTAACTGGAATCACCTTTTGGAGAAACTCAGGAATAGAATTTCCTCTTGGGGTGCTAATTGGCTAACTTTAGCAGGCAGAATTGTCCTCATTAAATCTGTTCTAGCAAGTGTTCCCATCTATCAAAATTCTCTTCTTTTAGCTCCAGGTTCCATTGTCACCAAATTGGAAGCTTTACAAAGAAGGTTCTTATGGGAAGGAGGCAAGCAGACCAACAAAAGAGCCCATCTCATAAGCTGGGACAAAGTTTCAAAGCCCCTATTGGAAGGAGGACTCAGCCTCAAAAACACTAAAGTTCAGAACCTTGCACTTGCTGCAAAACTGTTATGGCGAATAATCAGTGGAAAAACGGCATGGTGCAAGGAAGCCTAGTGGAAAAAATATTTCAGAGGTCCAAGGAGAAGATGCGTGGAACGCCTTTCGATTAATCAATCGGGATCCCCAATCTTCAATCTTTGCAGGAAGGTCAACGAACAATTCATCTCCCATCTGACCTGGGTGTCGGGAAATGGAAAACAAATCAAAATCTGGGAAGACTCCATCCTTGGAGACCCCCCTATGAAGCAGAACCATAATCTTCAGCGATTGAAAGCTTGGATGGACGAGCAAAATCTGAGAACACTATTCGATATCTCTGTATGGGGGACCGAGAGGCTCAAACAGTGGCAAGGTTGGGCAGTGAGTAACATGCCTTTGGTATTGGAACAAGAATGGGCCTCCTTAAAATTAAGCCTGCAAGGGAAAGCCCCCCTAAGGAAAAGAGCGAGAGACAGAAGAGGTTGGGGAAAAGAGGCAAAGCCTTACTCAACCTCGATGGGTTACTCCACCTTGCTAAATCTCCCACACGTCCCACCCAACCCAGCACTTTGGAAAGCTATCTGGAAATTTAAAACCATTCCCAAAATTGACTTGTTTCTTTGGACACTTGGTCACGATAGTATCCAGACTGGCGAAAATCTCAAAAAAAAAGGATGGGTTGGTCCCTTCAGATGCCCCTTGTGTCTTCAAGCTGAAGAAACCTCCTCTCACCTTCTACTCTTATGTTCCTTCTCAAAAGAAGTCTGGACTATGGTAGCAGGCTCGCAACTCATTCTCCCCCTGGATCTCCACTCCCTCCTGGTGGACTGGCCTACCCTATCTCCGTTCCATCTCCAAAAGCAAAGCTTGGTCTCAATTCTCTGGCAAACTCTTCCCAGATTCATCCTGTGGGGACTCTGGCTGGAGAGGAATAGCAGAATCTTCCGAGAAAAAGAAAGGAAGACACCCCAAGTGGCCACGAGAATCAGATCTCTCTTCAAAGATTGGGCTAGCAACCACTCACTCCCAACGCAAAGAAGGAAGATGGATGAGCAAGAAGAACTCTAGTGTGATCAATTCCACCTTCCAAATACCACTGGGAACAAAACCCCACCCACCTTCCAGGCTTATTGGGAGCTCAGACATGGAAAAGACGACTTCGAGAACTGGAAAAGAGCAAGGAATTGCTACATCCTTTCTTTTGACGGGGCCTCCAAGGGAAACCCCGGTCAAGCAGGTGGAGGAGGTCTCATTGAAACACCAAATGAAAGAATTTTGTTGCGCTACGCAATTGGACTGGGAACACCATCCAATAACCATGCAGAGGCAATGGCGCTCTAGAAAGGTCTTTGCCATGCTCAAAACATAGGCATTCAGGATTTAATAATCATTGGGGACTCCCGTCTGCTGATTCAAGCAATAGTGCTCTCCAAAGCAACTCAAAACGCAAAACTTAACAACCTTATAGCCAAAATCCGACTGCTATTAAGGGGATTGGATTCGTATCAAATCTACCATGTACTAAGGGATTTAAATCATAATGCAGACATAGAAGCCAACAAGGGAGTCGAGCTGGATGCAGGACAATCACTGGTCAATGAGCACCAGTCCAATGTGGATCTCCCATGATTTTCCCAATGCCCAAAGGCGATTCATATTCGAATGCAAGGACGAGCCAAGTTGAGCTAGCGTCAGGGCTCATGATGGTACGTCGGATTGAGGAAATCAAACCGCAGGCGACCAAGCGACCTTCCCACCTGATCTCGCTTGAGTACAATCCCGTGCCCATACCGCTTGGGACCAGCAAGGCAGGGAAAATGATGACGGGAGGCTTCTCAAGCATAAATCCCGACCCGCCCTCAACAAACTCGCAGTTCACTCTCAGTCACGCCCAGAGCAGACGAAGTCGACCCAAAGATCCGAATTCAGGGCAAGTAGAAATGGCCGCAAGTTCCAGTCGCCCCATCCCTGTAGAAGAGCGCCTCAAGCAGTTGGATGATAAACTGGAAAAGCTGAAGAATATGCTCCAGTTCCAGCTAGACTTCTTGGAAAATCTTGACTCTGAAGATGGGAGGAGGATGGAGCAGTTAGAACAAGACCTATCCTTTGTCAAGATCGGGTTCACTGAAGAACTCGACAAGCTACACCAAGAATTGAAAAGTCCACAAGAGAAGTTTGAGGACCGAATTGGAGATCTGGAGGACAAGCTGTCCAAGCTAAATCTCGAATGGGGAGAAAGCTCTGAGAAGTAACCTGCCCTCAGCGCTGAATGCACCAGTCTGAAGCAAGCTAAGCATCCTAGCATTTTGTATAGAAGCTAGGTCACTAAATAAATTTAGTTTCAGGTCCTTAACAGACTTGGGAAGCACGTCCAACCGGTTTTTTAAGTATTGTATTCCTCCTTTGCAGGCAGCAGCTCTGTGCAGCCCTGCCTTTGTAACAGATTTGTGGCTTTGCCACCTTTAATACAAATCCCTCTACTCGTTACTGTAAAAAAAAAAAACATATATAACAAATCCATTTATGGGGAAATTCAACTTACTACCTATATCGCTATATAACAATTCCATAACATCCCTCTACATATAATATATATATATAACATATCTACTTATGGGGATTGCAATTTTAAGTAGCAACTACATAACACATATAACAGTTTATTTATAGATTTGGCAATATACTTGAAACAACAGAAATGTTCAGATTTATAACAATAACAAATTCAATAAGAAATGTCATAATGCAAGTTAAAATAGCAAACTACATAATATATATAACCAATTTATTTCTAGATTGGGAAATATAATTTAAACAGCAAAAAGGTTCAGATTTATAACAAATAACAATCCAATAACATAATAACTCCGATGATGAGCACGAGGTAATAAAAACCAGGATAAAATCTTATCATAAAACATATGGTAGAAGAAATCCTCCTATTGCAATTATATTATAAACGGATTCTTTTGACGCAAATCTTATTTCTTCCTTACCACTAAATCACATTATTTTATTAATATAGCACGGTGGTGTGTGATTAAATTTCTAAGTCAAGCTTATCAACAGATTAGTGCAGATACCAAGCCCACGGATCCATATACCGACTACCCTCTACATCGAACCAACATCAGTCACCAAGACAAGTGCAACCGCCCAACCCGATGCTTTCCACCTATCCCACCGAAAATAAAATAATAATGTGAAGAGGTCGAGCATAGGGAAAAAGAAAACCATAAAAATCATAATGCACATTACATGGTAAGGGATTTCTCTACGGCGATCGAAACGTTCGTAGATTCATTCGTGCAGATCGAATCTTTTGTTAGCCTGGCAGCATGCTCTGTACATGGTTGACTTAAAAATTGAAGAAAAAGAGCGCACGCATACAGAGAGTCACCAAGGTTAAAAGAACAATTAAAACGCTGTCAAGTGCACAGTAAAAACGCAGAGCTAAATTCGATTTCCAAGGCGGTCATTATGGTAAAGCGTCTGACTAACCGAGTGGCGTGGATAGAGCTAGGCTCGAATTATAGAGTATGGAAATCTAACTTTTCACTGTTGATTTGATATTTAGAATGGACATTTGCTCCTGGGTTGTCTGCAACTCATCATCTCGATAAAAATGATCCAAGATATCAAATAATGCTATACGCCTAGATTTTCGGGATAGGGCTAATGGGGTAACACATGCTTCAATAAACGGATCGAGGGCCACAAGTAAATACTCTTGATATCCGTGGGTGAGGTTGCTAGGGTTCCAAGGCAGTGAGAATGGAGTATCCATCACTCGAAATATCAGTGCATTAACTGCCTGCAGTGTCTACGCAAGCACCAACCCTTCTACGACCAAACAGGAGGATCACCATTTTTTTATAATTGAGCAACTTACGCCTTAATTAATTTAATCCGAAACGCAGATATTTAATTATAATAATTTCAATAATTTATTTTAACTGCTCACTATCTACTCAGTAATATAATTTACTGGTGTCATGACATTCATACGATTCCTAAATATAACAATAGGTCAAGTCAATTTCTTATTTAATTAACGAATTCCATACTAAATTCATTGATGAGAAATCATTAATGCTTAAGTCATTTAATCCAACTAAAACAATTAAGCCATTTACATATATAACCTTAATAGAAACCACTTAATTCAATGATGTCAATCATTTAAAATAAATCATTAATAATTCCACTAAATAATACTTGAACGTAAAATAAAGGAGAATTTCGTGGGGTGCTAACACAACGCCGTTGAGTTCATCAGCAATCCAATGGAGCGTGGACAGCAAGAGGGCAACAAATGGGAGCCTCCCTACGCGGGTTCACATTCTGGTAATCACAAATCTGAAACAAAGAGAGGAGTCTGGAACTGTCACGCCAAGGAGAAAGGGGCGCACAACAGATCACACGCTGGGACAAGCTTGGATTAACAATAGGGTTAACAACACACGACTGACCTCAATACTCGGCTCCGCTATTGGAAATCATACAATCCAAGGGCCGGATCTAGATTGGAGCCACAAGGAAAAACAGATCCACAGTAAGAGTGGAGATTTAGATAAGGCAGGGGATGACACAAAAATTACGAATGGGAAGGAAAGACAATGAACCCATGATGAACTATTTTGTGGAAAATTAAAATTATCTTTCAAAATTTAGGTGATGTTATCCACATCTGTGTATTGCATCTTTAGAGAAGTTGTTGGTGTAAACTACTTTACTTAGTGAATTAAACTGAATCACTGTTTATTTAGAGAATATATATCGGATGACTGTTACAATCAAATCTTAGACAACATTATCGAAAACTAATTGACCTAGAAATTTCAAGAAAACTCTATACCGATATAGCTATCCAGAAGAAAACATTTCTTTTTAGATTGAACAGACAGAAACATATTTCAAGCGTTGTGATGACTTCCAAACAAAAAAGTGGAATGTGGGCTATCCCTTACTTGGCGAGTACGTCACTGTGTATAAAAACGCCCCATATAAAGGAGAGAGCCCGCTGAAAATTTCCCCCGGTATATATAAACTCCCAATATTTTAAACGAAAAAGGGAACCACTGTAAAACTGCCCACGATATATCTATATAACGTCCAATATAAAAAGAGGAAAACCCACTGAAGAACAATGCCCCCTGTGTGTATAAAAACGCGCAAGGAACAAGATAAAGCTCACTGGAACAAAAAACGCCCAATATATTACAAAGAAAAACCCACTGTAGGAAATGCCCACTGCATGTATAAAATTGCTCCAGGGTAAAAGAAGAGTAAACCCAAGGTAAAAAGAACACACCCACTATATGAAAGACGCAGGTCACAAGGAGATGCCCCGCAATGGAATAAAAACGCAGGTCAAGGAATGAGAACGCCCCAATAGGTAAAAAGAAACCCGCGGGAAGATTTGCCCACCATATTCAACGCCCAACAAATACAAGGGAAACCCACCGAACAAGAAAAAAAACTGCCATTATATATATGAACGCCCATCACAGGAAAGGAGAAACCCTATAACTGTGCCAAGACGAAGAACCATAAACTGAGAGCATTCATCAAAATATAAACACAACCATCTAAATTTTCAGACGCAACCAGAGACTATCATTCCATCAAAAATACAAAACATACCTTGGCCTGCTTGCCCGCTCCGGTTGGCGTCCGCGTGCTCCTTGATGCTCCCGCTTGCCGACCACAAAGAACTCACCGGTACCTCCCATCCAAACGCTAGGGGTACTCTCCTTCCCCCTCAGCCCCCCGAGCCGCAAAGGGGCCACACACAATCTAGACAGTACCTAGCTTCCCAGCTCACCTCCAAGGCTGAGCTACCACTCAAGTCAGCTGGGAAATCCCCAACTCCTACAAGCAATCAATCTCGTTTGTCATTTTGGCAGCATAACAATACTCCATAGCAGATCCCCCTTCTTTTCCCCCATCTCCTTTCTTTTATCCTCTTTTTTTTTGACCTAATCCCATTAAGTTTTCCCCAAAAACCCTAATCCCCTTTCTTTTAAGTTCCCCC
>ML790334.1:46418-58388 GCA_009831015.1 Picea engelmannii | reverse complement strand
AGTAGGCGGTGGCAGGGCTGCTGTCTACCCCTCTCCCTCAACCTCTCTGCAAATCATGTGTGGCCCCTTTACTCCATATGTGAGTCTGGTCGACAAGCTATCGTCAGCCTGCATCATCAACAATCATGTCAGAAATGTCAACATAAAATCATCAAATCACTGAAACATCATAGTAAATATATCAACCCAAAAGCACACTCCCTGACTCAGTCCGGAGTCCAAGGGGGTTCCATCGATGCCTCTGCATCCTCAAGGTCTAAAACCCTGCACACTCAATACAACTGAGTCAAATAGCACCTGTCTACATCACATAGTAAAACATCATGTCGTCTATCACAATGCATCATAATCAAGTATAAATGTTTTAACATCAGAAAGTCCAGATCACTTGCGGGCAAGTGTCCTCAAATAATAAGTTTTCTCAGTGCACCAGAGCGGGATGTTACAAGAGGCTTGTATCGGTCTGGGGTTTTCATAGGTATAGGAGGCAAATCAAGAGGCTTATAATCATTTGACAACTTGGAAAAAGTAGGAGATAAAGCATGAGGCTCACATCTCTTACACAAAGAAATAAACATGGTCTTTCTTACACCTGTTGGGATTTCCCTACACCCAAAATTTATAGGGCCAAGGGAGCCTCTTTCACACAGGTCGAACCTCTCCTTCTTTCAAAACATGAATCATTTATACCCATTATTAAAATGATCATGTCATCAAATGACTATGATTTCATTCAATCAAATCTAAACTAACAATATTGCACTACAGAAAAATTGGGATTTCACCAGCACTACACGGATTTCTTTAACTGCGTGTCAATTATCAGTCACTGGTAACAGATTTTTTATGGCCTTTGATTATGTTGTGGCAGCCCCTAAGTGTACTTCAGATATTTATATCAGGAGATAGTAGGATTTCGTGGATATCTAGTCGACTTTTTCCTTCTCCAAATGTCATCCTATGGAAACTTTTGCCTCCTTAAATGATGAGAAATAGGGTCCCAATGAGTCATAGATTATCCCAATATGAGAGGTCCGTGTAAAAACCAGGGGAGGTTTTTGTAGATGAGCCTGTGATGAACAAAAAACTCTTTTATTTTTTCCTAATTCATCTCTAGCTCGCTGAAACAGCTCCCGCAAAATCAGGACTAAACAAGAAAAACTGGAAACCTGAAAAAAGAGGTTGAAAGATGGCTTCGATTCTCCCAACTAGTGGAAGTTGTGCAAAATCTGGAAGAGGTTTTTGTTCTTCATCCCATTATGAACAAAAACCTCTATCTTGTTTTTAAAACTCATTTTCCTTTGCCCGGAAGTTGACTGGTCAAAACTGGCAAAAAACTGTTTTTGAGTTTGGGGAGGGCGGTTTTGGAGAGGCAAAGTGGTTTAATCGGACCCCCCTGAGGTGGTAAGTAGTATTGGGAGGGGGGGTTTTGATTTCACCCTGAGGTGACATCTTTCCTCCCAATACCACCAACTCGGAGCCCCAAGGAGTTGATGGGATGTGAGGGCGGGGGGGGTGTCCAAGCTACGGGGGAAAGTATGAGTTTAAACTTAGGATTATTTTTAATTTTTAATTTTGTTTTATATTATATTTGTTTGGACACATTTTTTTTTGTTTTCGTTTATTTATTTATGTTATATTTGTATTTAATATATGTTTTATATTTTTTATATTGTTTCTTATTTATATATTATTATATTATTTTTATTGTTTAGTAATATTTTAATTGATTTAAATTTTAAATTGTTTTATATGTTTTATTTGGTTTTTATTTTATAATTAACATTTAATTTTAATAAAATAACTTAACTACTAACTTAATTACTAATTTAATTAATTAAAATTTGATTAATTACTAACAAGACTAACGTAGCTTATTAGTCTAATTACACTAATTCAACTATTAATTAATATAATTATTTGTTTATTATCCTAAGTTTGTTTATTCATGCAGGGATGAGTGATGGGCATGATGATATGAAGGATGAGGAACTGAAAGCGCAGCAGTGTATGAAGGATGTAGCAGGGTGATGGAGGATCGGGTGAAATGGGTGGAGGGGGAAAAGGAATCAACCGATCCCAATAAGCCAAATATCTTCATCATGGGAGAAACGCCATATAGGCAGCTGAAGAAACAATTTACCTATGATTATAGGGCTCCAACAAGGAGCACTCGCAATCACGTGTTTATGTGAGGTCGTCGCCCAAGGTCACATCAAGGAAGGGCTTATCAGAAAAGGAGCTAGCACTCAAACTCTGAGATTTCACAAGCGTGAAGGGGAAGGTCGCGGGTGCCATAAGACCTACGCTAGAAAGCCGAAAGGGCCTGTGTTTAGATATAGAACGAGACCATCAAGGTTTCAGAGAGTCCTTCGACTCAAGAATCAAAGATCCTTGACCAGGAGGTTGTGTGGCCCTACGGGGGAGTAGGGGGATTGCACTAGGTGGCATCAGATATTTATATTGAGATTGTTTGCAGACAACAAACAAAGGAGAAAGGAGATAAATTAGTATCATTTTTGGTATAAAAAAAATGGTTTCTATTTGTAGGCACCAGAAGGTGACGCAGTGAAATCATGCCACCCAGAAGGCGTAGAGCGAATGCAAAAATGGAAGAAGAAATGAGGTGACTCAGAATGAGACTGGATGCCATGGAAACATCACAGAGGAGAGCACCAGACACTAGAGATATTAGAGAAGTTGAAATCGAAGAAGATGTAGGTCGAAGAAGATGTAGCAGAGGATGCTGTGAAAGATCACTTATTGAAAGTTGTTTCAAGAATAGGAGCCAGAGAAAAAATAGAGGTACTAATATATGAAGGCAATTTAGAAGTTGAAGAATTGTTGGATTGGGCCGTATGAGCTATGGACAAGTACTTCGATTATGAATATATCGAAGAAGACAAGATGGTGAAGCATGCAGTGACAAGACTGAAGGGTCATGCAACACTATGGTGGGATGAACTGCAAGCCGATCGAAGATGCAAGGGTAAGCAGAAAATTAAAAGCTGGGATAGGATGGTAGCCAAGATAAAAGAAAAATTTATTCTGAAGGACTATCAAATTAATTTTTTCAGAATATTGCAGGACATAAAATTTTATCAGTGAAGGAGTACACTGAGAAATTTTACAGATTGAACATCAGGGTTGGACAAAAGGAAAATGAAGATGAAAAAACAACCAGGTATATCAATGGGCTGAGATATGAAATACAAGAGGAGATCAGCATGATGTATGTTAGTAAAGTTGAGGATTCTTATCAAGCGGCCTTGAAAGATGAAGAGAAATTGGCCAGGAAACAAATCCAACTAAACAGAGGAGGAAACTCAAGCAGAGGTAAGGGAACCAATAGAGAGAATTTTCAGAAGCTGAAGCATGAAGTTGGAAAACAACATAGTCACCCTGAGAAAGGTGGAAGATCTAAGGAAGGACAACATGGAGGAAGAATCTCTTTTCCCAGAGGAAGAGAAAGAGCCAGAGGAGGTGAAGTTAGATGTTATGCATGTGGAAAACTAGGGCACAAGTCTTGGGAATGTCCCAAGAGAAAGAAAGAAGGAGGAGGATAAGCATAGAAGCATGTGGAAGCAAAAGAAAAAGAAGGACGAAATAACCTCATGATGTGGAAAATTCTTCTTAAAGCAGAGAAGGAGGCAGAGGAACTAGTTCAACGAACAAGTTTGTTCAGAACTGCTTGCAAGACGAAAGACAAAGTTTGCAAGGTGATCATAGACAGTGGGAGCACTGGCAATCTAGTATCCACAGAGATGGTGGAGAAACTGGAGTTGAATAAAACTGCACATCCAAACCCATACAAGGTATCATGTATGCATAAAGGACATCAAGTAATGGTAAGTCAACAATGCCAAGTTCAATTTAAAATAGGAGGTTATAGGGATGAAATATTATGTGATGTAATTCCTATGGATGTTTGTCATATTTTATTGGGGAGACCATGGCAGTTTGACCAAAAAGTTATGCATGATGGGAGAAAAAATACTTATACCTTAGAAAAGAATGGTAGGACACATATGTTGTTACCAATAGAAGACAAAGAGCACAAGAGGGAATTTAATTCAAGTATACTTCTCATGAGTGGGAAGGAACTCGAGTGAAGTCAAGAAGGAGCAAGAGATGTAGTTTGTTATAGTGAGGAAGCCAAGAGTTATCCTTACAAATACTTATGTGGAGGATTTGCCTGAAGAAATCCAGGAACTGTTAGAAAACTTTGTTGAGATAGTAGTGGATGAGTTACCACACTTATTGTCACCGATTAGGAGTATAAGCCATCATATTGACCTTATTCCATGAGCTAGTTTACCAAACAAAGCAGCTTATAAGTTGACACCTAGAGAGAATGAGGAAGTCAAAAATCAAGTCCAAGAGTTGTTGGATAAAGGTTTAGTCAGGGAAATCCTAAGCCCATGCGCAGTACCAACTATGTTAAGTCCAAAGAAGGATGGAGGATGGAGAATGTGTACAGATTCCAGAGCCATCAACAAGATAACCATTAGGTATAGATTCCCTTTACCAAGGATGGGTGATTTGATGGATTGTTTGAGTGGAGCAAGCTATTTTTCGAAGATAGACTTGAAGAGTGGATATCATCAAATATGGATGAGAGAGGGAGATGACTGGAAGACAACATTCAAGACAAATGAAGGTTTGTTTGAATGGTTGGTCATGCCATTTGGGTTGACAAATGCACCAAGCACATATGAATGAAGTATTGAAATACTTCATAGGAAAATTTGTCATAGTATATCTGGATGACATACTAATCTTTAGTAAGATAGAGGGAGAACACTTAAGACACCTGACATCAGTGATGGAAAAGTTACAGCAAGAAAAATTGTTGATAAATCTGAAGAAAATCTCTTTTATGAAGAAAGAACTCATATACTTGGGTTTTGTGATCTCTTCCAATGAATTGAAGATTGATCCAGAAAAGGTGAGAGCAATCAAAGAATGGCCATTGCCAAGAAGCATATTTGAGGTAATAAGTTTTTATGGGTTAGCAAGTTTTTATAGAAATTCTATCATAAATTTCAGTGGTATAGGTATGCCCATGTTGGACACTGTGAAGAAGAAACACAAGTCTTTTAGTTGGACAAAGAAAACTGAAAAAGGTTTCAAAGTGTTGAAGGAGAAGATCACAGAACAACCAATTCTGGTCTTACCAGATTTTGGAAAAACATTTCAAGTGAGATGTGATGCAAGTGGATTAGCTATTGGAGTAGTCTTGGGTCAGGATAATAGGTTAGTTTCTTATTTCAGTGAGAAGTTGAATGACACCAAGAAGCAGTATTCCACATATGAAAAATAATTTTATGCAGTGATTCAAGCTTTGAAGAAGTGGAGGCACTATCTAATTCCTAAAGAATTTGTCTTGTATAATGATAATCAAGCTTTGCACTTTATTACTAGGCAAGAAAAGTTGAATCAGAGACATGCTAAATGGGCAGAATTTATGCAGAACTCTACTTTTGTTATTAAACATATTGTTGAAACTGCTAACAAAGTTGCAGATGCTTTGAGCAGGAGGAGTTTAATTGTACAGGAATTCCAAGTGGAGACCTTAGGGTCTGAACACCTCAAGGAAATGTATCGAGAAAATCCAGATTTTAAGGAAGCTTATGAGGCATGTAAGAATCCTTTGTTGGGAGACAAAAGCCAATGGACAAAATATTTGATCCAAGATGGATTATTATTCAAAGGACGCCAACTATGCATACCAAAATGCTCAATGAGAGATAACATGCTAAAAGAAAAACACAGTGGAGGTTTAGTTGGACATTTTGGTCATGACAAGACATTTGCACATTTGAGCAATTCGTATTATTGGCCGAGCATGAGGGAAGAGGTGAAAAAGTTTGTGAACAAATGAATAATTTGTCAATATGCAAAAGGAAGACAACAAAACACTGGTTTGTATCAACCATTACGAATTCCAGAAAGGTCGTGGGATGCACTCAGTATGGATTTTGTATTGGGATTGCCTAGAAATAAAAAAGGGAGCGATTCCATATTTGTTGTGGTGGATAGATTTTCAAAAATGGCACATTTCATACCATGCCATAAGAAAAACGATGCTACACATATAGCCAATTTGTTTTTCAAAGAAGTGGTGAGACTACATGGATTGCCTAGGAGTATAGTCTCAAACAGGGACACCAAATTTGTAGGGAACTTTTGGAGGACTCTATGGAAGAGGTTGGGGACAAACTTGTCCTTTGGTTCATCATATCACCCTCAGATAGATGGATAGACTGAAGTAGTAAACATGAGTCTAGGAAACTTGTTAAGAATTTTAGTCACTGAGCAATGTCGTCAATGGGATCAGATTTTGGCACAAGTAGAATTTGCATTTAACAATTTAGTGAATAGGAGCACAAGAAAAAGTCCATTTGAAATTGTGTATGGTATACAGCCAAGAGGGATAACAGATTTGAGAGATCTGAATCAAGATGAGTTCAGAAGTTTTGGAGCAGAGGATTTTGCAATAGATGCAGAAACTCCATGACAGATTCAGAGAGAATATATAGGACAGCAACCTGAAATATAAGAACAGAGTTGATCAGAAGAGGAGAGAAGTTTAATTCGAAGTAGGAGATGAAGTTTTATCTCATTTGAGAAAAGAAAGGTTTCCAAGGGGGACATATAACAAATTGAAGATGAAGAAGATAGGACCATGCATGATTCTCAGAAAATTTGCATCCAATGCTTATGAAATTGGGTTTCCAGACAATGTTGGGATATCACCGATATTCAATGTTGCAGACCTGTATCCTTACAGGAGAGATGAGGCAGGAGAATCAGATGATCAGAAAGAATTTCAGTGGGAAGAACAATTGCCCACATTAGAAAAACCTCAGATGGAGAAAATCATTGAACAGAGAGTTGGAAAGAAGACCAGGATGAAGACATATCCTGAATACTTAATGAAGTGGAAATATCATCCAATGGAAGATTCAAGTTGGGTCACTGAACTTGATATTTTGAAGCATGGAAAAATAGTGAAGGAATTCATGGACATGAGTCCATGAATATTTTAACCAAAGGAGTATGATGCATGAGCATCACCTTCAAAGTCAAAGATGCGAGCATGGAGGAAGGGATATGACATCTCAACATGGCAGAATTTCAAATCAACATTTAACTCAGAAGTAAATCGAGTTGTTGAGATATTTTGGAAACAACGTTTTTTAATATATCTTGGTTGTAAAGTCTTACACAATTGTAAGGAGTTGCATATATAGAGCGTCGGATCTTATCAGGTAATAACTGATAGTTATTGTAATAGGACAAGGTAGGTAATTGCTAAGAACTAATAGGATAGGTTGCAGACAGGACAGAGAGAGCTCATGGAGACAGTGCTTAGATAGTTTGTTGTTGTATTGTAATAGAGATAGGGAGAGAGAGATCAATAGAGATAGAATAAAGTAGAAGAAAGACGCAGTGAAGAACTGCAATACTATGTAATTTGTTTCATGAATGAATAGAACAGACATAATTGTCCAAATCCTTCGGACTATGTTCATTTTGATGTGTGATTGAATGAATGTTACATTATGTGTGTGTGATTTAGTTCATTTCGTTCATGTATGATTATTAAGATTTAATCATATCAGTTTGTGACAAAACTGGATAAGTTTCAATTGTTTCTCTTCTGAAACTCGTATGCAAGGAGTGCATCGACAGAGTCTCGAATTGACTAAGAGGAGTTCAGAGGGAACAAAGGGAACTTATACCAGGTACAAGGAGTGCACAGCATCAAGGAGCGACCAAGCATTGAAGAACCAGGACAGAGGAACACAAGGAGTGTGGGAAGAATTTTTTTTCAAGAAATCCTTTGAACTGAGTTATCGAAATCCCAGGAATGCAAGGAGTGTGGGAAATCGAAATATTCAAGGAGATCAAGATCAGAAGAGATAGCGCTCTTCAGAAGTGCAGACGAGGTACAAGAGATGGACTCGTAGGAGGAGCAAAGGTCGACACCTTTGAACACTTATAAAATCTTCTAAGTCGGAAGAAATCAAAAGCACGAGAGGAGGAGCGACAATAGCTGTTGGATCACAATGCAGAGGACCAAAAACCATCTGATCAAAGCAAGGTGCACGAACCTTGGAGAAGAGTGAACTTACCAAAGTTTTGAAGTCCCAAAGTAATTTGGGACCGTCCATCGTCAAGAAGGAGAGGTGGCGCAAGATCCAAAACTTTGAAAGTTCATGGACCAGGAGGAGGTGAGGTAGCCAAAATAGATCTTGACCATTGATCGCCAGGAGATACGTGTTAGCAGATCAGTGGCTTTGGGGAAATCACTTCGAGAGTTTCAGTTGAGAGTTGAAACTCCCGAAACCTAAAGTCTGAAGGAGATCTCAACCGTCATATCCAGAGGACAAGTGGTGTGAATCTATGGACTCCGGGTAAAGACCCGAAGTAATTCATAGCCGTCAGATTTAGGGTGAGACGTGGTCGAAATCCGTGGACTCTGGGTAAAGACCCGAAGTAAATCTCAACGATCTGATTCAAGTGGATACGCGATAGAAATCTACATACTTCGAGGGAAAGTGAAAGTTGAGAATTGAGAAATCCGAAGTCTGGAGACCTGAAGGGACTGCAGTCGTCAGATCAGCGGGAGACACGCGTCAATGGATTACCAGCTCCGGATAAAATCAATTGGGAAAAGAGTTGAGATTTGATATTTCTAAAGTCTGGGATCTTGAAATGATCAGAACCGTCGATTGAAGAGGGCACGTGGCAGAAGATATGTCATTGTGAGAGAAAGCAAGTTTTGAGAGTTGAAAACTTCGAATGTCGAATCGTGAAGTAAATCACGCCCGTTGATTTGAAAGGGTCAGATCTCAGCCGTCAGTTCAGAAGCACCGTCAAGATCGTGAGACTTGGAAGGGACAGATCTCAGCCGTTAGTTCAGAATCACCGTCAAGATCATGAGATCGACGGTCACCTCACATTTCGGGGATAGAAGGTGCTCGAGCTTTAAAAAATTGAGGGTGGGCCGTAATCGAGACCACGGTATTGGTAAAAGGACACATGGTGGCTCGAGGTGAATTGTGGGGCGAAAAGTAGTTGGTTCCAAACCACTCTTGGGTGCGCCTGCAATCACTTATTTACATGAGGTCATCGCCCAAGGTCACATCAAGGAGGGGCATATCAGAAAAGGAGCTAGCGCCCAAACTCTGAGATTTCGCAAGTGCGAAGGGGAAGGTCGCGGGTGCCATAAGACCCGCGTGAGAAAGTTGAAAGGGCCTGTGTTTAGATATAGAATGAGACCATCAAGGTTTTAGAGAGTCGTTCGACTCAAAAATCAAAGATCCTTGACTGGGAGGTCGTGTAGCCCTACGGGGGAGTAGGGGGGCTGCACCATTGTGTGTAATATATATTGGGTTATAAATCAAGGGTTATAAAGGTAATAATCTTTCAAATACCACAACAACTATTTATGTATTCCATTTTCCTCATTTATGTTCCTATATTTGGTTAATGCATTTGTTTTCTCTTATGTATTTGGTCTATTGATAGCCACACTCCTATAGTGACATAGTGAATACGACTTCCTCCATCATTGGTGATAATGAATCATGAACCACATAATAACTATTTCAAAATGGTAATATTACTTTGAGTATTCTAAAATTATTTTTCCCTCCCCATATTCTAGTCCTTTCATAACACAATGCAAATTACTATACAAACTTATCGTGTGCACCATTTGTCATATTTGTTTCCCATTATAGTTTTAAACATAGCATATCACCATTAGCTTCTATAATTAATATTTGTATGGTAAGATTCATTATTTCTTTTAAAGGAGATGTCTGGGTGTTATAGGGGTTGGGTACAACAATAACACAAAGTCACCTACCAAATCATAGTTGGTCCATGATGACCTAGTAGATAAATATGAAAAATTGACTATAACTATTAATGTCGACAACACTTTGATAATCTCACTTTGTCTCACACTTTTCCCATGGAATCAAATAAAAAACTTCGCAATTAAACAAAAGAAGACATATTAGAGAGGTTATACATACTACAACATCTTTCTAAATCCAAATTATTCAATTGAAAATATAACACAAGTTTGCAAACATTGTAGACTTGCACAAGATACCACTCTCTTCTAGTTATTGGCACCAAACTACACATATTTTGTTGGATCTATTGGAGCAATTGTTGTTGGATGCCACTGGAGCAATAGGTAAAATGAATTAAATATAAAGGATGGAGATACGCATAATGATAGAATAATCACAAGTCTTCCTTCTTTCAAATGTGTTTCTCACTTTCTATGTTGTTTTGGACAATTGTTTCCATTTACTTAATAGTATGCACACAACTTGTGTATGTGCATATCATACCAATACAAACATAAAATCAATTTTGAAATTGTTTAAATATAGATGAATGATAGTTACAAACATATTTCTTGCAAGTGCAACATGAACAACTAGAATCCACATCTATGCCCATGTATATATTCAAAAATGTTGTGAGAAGGAACAAAAGGATCTCCAAACATGCACTTTTATTTATTGGCATTTGTTGAGGTGATTAATGAAGATTGGACAAAGGAACATTTGAAATATTTTGTGTAGTGAAAAATTCAAGAAAGTAAATATTTACTTAGTGCCACCCAATTGTAGTCTACTACCCAAATAATATTCTCATGCTCACTTGGAGGAACATAAATATGGAATAAATGGCACAAAGTTCCATCCTAGAGTTCAAATTCTAAAACTTGCTTACCTATAACTAGTGCATGGTATGTAGCAACAAATTCCAATTCTTTGTCATATAGTTTGGGCCACCTTGAAGTCTTGTTTCCACAAGAAGTGAGGACTATGGTCAATACCAAAAATAGAGGTCGAATGAGGTAGTCAACGATTCAATTAGTTCTCCCCTTTTTATACTTGATGTTCAAGCAGAATTGTTGAAGGTACATGGAACACTTTTGATGGTGGTTATTCTTCAACTTTCCCTATGTGTGCATACATTGCAAAGACCTATGGTCAGTGTGGATGATCATTTCTTTTCCTAAAGTATAATTTTTTCATTCCCAATGGGCTTGTACAATAGATTAGATATCATTGTCATAGGAGGGGTATCTATAAACCATCTTAGAGAGTGCCTCTCTATGATAGGCCATTTAATGGTCATGTTGTATGAGGACTACATCGATGGCATAGTTTGAGGTGCCTGCCTCAATTTCATATATTTTTTTCAAATATAATAGAATAAGGACTAGCATCATACAAAGGCGATGATTTATCTCCTCAAATTATCTCTACTGTGTCTTGGCCCCACTATTGGTCACTTGGATCAGAAGTCAAGTAATATAAGAGGATCCCAACATGAACCTGCAATAAAAGTTGGTAAGGCCCAAGAACCTATGAAGCTTTGTTAGTGTCTTTAGGGTCAATCATTTGTGGATTACTTGGATCTTAGTTGGATCCACACAAATTGTGCTCATCTACGATGTACCCAAGATATTGAATTCTCTACATGTCAAATGAGAACTTCTCTAGGTTCGTGTACAACTTGTGTTTCTATATAGTGCTCAACATTTTCTCAATGTGATTCAAATGCTCTTACCAATTTCTACTAAAGATGGGGATGTTCTTTAGATACATGACCACAAACTAATTAGTTAATGGGTAAAAGGTTATCATCGACCATCCTCATGAATTCCAATGATGTATTTATTCAAGTTAAAGAGCATGAAAAAACCTCGAAAATAACTTCCTTAGACTTGAAGGTCGTCATCCACACATAAGTTGGCTCGATTGACACCCAATGATAGCCTAGCATAAGATCAATATTGCTAAAAAACTTGGCACCTTTGAGTTGATGTACTAGTAGATCATCAATCTAGGGGATGAGGTATGAGTTCTTAACTATGATTTTGTTCAAGGTTCTATAGTCGATTCAAAGTCACCATGTCACATC